>JAXLNS010000042.1:1485000-1692500 GCA_037215915.1 Pantherophis vulpinus
TCTACTCTATTCTCCATTCCATTCTATTCCATTCCATATATCCTATCAGATCCTATCCTATCCTATCCTATCCTATCCTATCCTATCCTATCCTATCCTATCCTATCCTATCCTATCCTATCCTATCCTATCCTATCCTATCCTATCCTAGTCTAGTCTAGTCTAGTCTAGTCTAGTCTAGTCTAGTCTAGTCTCCATTCCATTCTATTCCATATAGTCTATCCTATCCTATCCTATCCTATCCTATCCTACCCTACCCTACCCTACCCTACCCTACCCTACCCTACCCTACCCTACTCTACTCTACTCTACTCTACTCTACTCTACTCTACTCTACTCTACTCTACTCTACTCTACTCTATTCTCCATTCCATTCCATTCCATTCCATTCCATTCCATTCCACTCCACTCCACTCCACTCTATTCTATTCTATTCTTCTATTCTATTCTATTCTATTCTATTCTATTCTATTCTATTCTATTCTATTCTATTCTATTCTATTCTATTCTATTCTATTCTATTCTCCATTCCATTCCACTCCACTCCACCCCACTCCACTCCACTCCACTCTATTTCTATTCTATTCTATTCTATTCTCCATTCCATTCCACTCCACTCCATTTGTATTCTATTCTATTTTATTCTCCATTCCATTCCATTCCACTCCACTCCACTCCACTCCACTCCACTCCACTCCACTCCACTCTATTCCTATTCCTATTCCTATTCCTATTCCTATTCCTATTCCTATTCTATTCTATTCTATTCTATTCTATTCTATTCTATTCTATTCTATTCTATTCTATTCTATTCTATTCTATTCTACTCTACTCTACTCTACTCTACTCTACTCTACTCTACTCTATTCTCCATTCCATTCCACTCTATTATCTTTCTCCCAGCTTGGAACTGAAGCAGATGGATTTTCCTTCCAACACTTTATTCCTTTGGTGTGAATAGTAACATAAGGTTCCTTCAAATGCTGGTGGATGTGTTGATCGATCACTAATATACACATCGATCCTCGATCATTGCTTGTATTTCGCCACTTATTGCAAACAATTGATCATCCTAGGGTTTGGAGTTTTGTTTTTGTTTTTCTTTTAAAAACCCTTTAATCTCCACTACATTCCCACTGATGGAATCTGCACCAGGAGTCCATCAAAGAAACCCGCAAAAGAAGTTGGGGCGGTATTCACACGATGGAGGCGGGGGAAGGAGGAGATGCCTGTTAGCAGGATTCGCTGTTGGGCAAACGGGTGTGTGTGGTTGATTTGCAAAGCCGGTGTGTTTAAGCCTCGGAGGAAGGCGGAAAAATGAATCAAATCTCGATGCGAGTTGGGCGTGGGAAAACAAACATCCTTTTTTGAGGGGGGTGGGTGGGAATTCAGCTAGGAGCGTGGAGCGGTTCAGGGTTGCTTTTTGCTTAAACAGGCGAATGGGGAGAGCTAAAGCCAACGAAACGTAAGTCGTCAAGGAATGCAATAAGTAAAATTTGTCGACGAAGGTGGGATTCGAACCCACGCGTGCAGAGCACAATGGATTAGCAGTCCATCGCCTTAACCACTCGGCCACCTCGTCCCCGACGGTTTCCTGCTTCCGTATATTTCTTTTTGATGTGGGAATCTTTGCGAAGCGCTGCTGGGAAATGCCTTTTGGGAAATGCCACTATTTGCAAAATAATAATAATAATAATCAATGGTGGGATTCAACTAATTTAACAACCGGTTCTCTGCCCTAATGATACCTTCCAAAAACCAGTTCACCAAACTGCTCAGAAATTTAACAACCGGTTCTCCCGAAGTGGTGCGAACTGGCTGAATCCCACCACTGATGATGATGATGATGATGATAATAGTAATAATAATAATAATAATAATAATAATAATAATAATAATAATAATAATAATAATAATAATAATAATAATAATAATAATAATAATTTTATTTTCTTTTTTTTATGCTTTCTCCAGCAAAAAAACCCGTTTAGATCCTCGTTTCGTTCCTGCCATTCCGTTCCTATTTATTGGAGAGAGAATCCTTATTTATATTTTCCCATCAAGTTTTTTATGCTTTATAACATATGTTTAATTTTCAGTTAAACAGTGTGTTGTCTGGGTACAAATAGTTTTAGGAGATAGGGATCAAAATATTTACAACAATGTTCATTACATTAGTATTAATTCTATAAGAATAATGATGATGATGATGATGATGATGATGATGATGATGATATTTGGTTGATACCTAGGATGCTGGCAGTTGACTGAATGAGATGATGATAATAATAATAACAACAACAACAACACATTTTTAAATGTTCAGTTGACTGCGTTTCTTGTTTAATGAATAAAGTATATTATTATTATTATTTTATTCATTAGGTATGAAGTTCAGTTGACTGAGTTTCATGTCTAATGAATAATAATAAAAAATTAACAATAATAATAATAATAATAATAATGTGCTTGGTTGAGACCTAGGATGCTGGCAGCAACCCGTATCAACCATCAGTGCCAGTAATAATATTTGTGATACATTTTTAAATCATCAGTTGACTGAGTTCCATGTTTAATGAATAAAGTATATTATTATTATTATTATTATTATTATTATTATTATTATTATTATTATTATTATTATTATTATTATTATTATTATTTTATTCATTAAACATGAAGTTCAGTTGACTGAGTTTCATGTCTAATGAATAATAATAAAAATTAACCACAACAATAACAACAACAACAACAACAACAACAACAACAACAATAATAATAATAATAATAATAATAATAATAATAATAATAATAATAATAATAATAATAATAATGTTTACTGATCCATTTTAACATAACCTCCCTTATATCATTGATCCTTTCCTTATATTTCCCTGTTTCTAACTCCTGTTTTTATCGGCTAACCGTTGATAAAAAAATAAATCCCCGGTCAAAAGAGCATTCCGTTTCTTTCTTTTCCTTCATTGCCAGTGTTAGCCTGTCCATTTCTGCACAGTCTAGCATTTTTTTAAAATCACCTTTTCATCCGCATAACCATGGAAAAAATATCTAAGGCGATTCTATGATCCCTGTTCTTCATACTGTATATAGAGGATCACGGCTAGGCTTTTTCCACAGCCGGTTCCATAGTGTAGTGGTTATCACGTCTGCTTTACACGCAGAAGGTCCTGGGTTCAAGCCCCAGTGGAACCAAGCTGTATTTTTTTTTTTTTTTTTTTTTTTGGCCAAAAACAGAATTCCAGAAAATCCTATTTGTGAGCAAAAATCGAGTGGACAATTATCCGTGGCTCGTGGTTTTTGTTCCTGACACGGATTCCCGTGACTTGCCCCGAAACCTTTGTTCCATTCTCCCAAGGGGAATTTTTGCAAAGCCTTTATTTATTCATTTATTGGGCAATCGCCCCAACTATTCTGCAAATTGAAAAAAGAAAAAAAAAAAAGCTTTTATTTTTATTTTATTTTATTTGCGGAACAGTTGGGGCGCTTTGCTTAGGATATGTCTTTCGCTGCATTCTCACGATCCGCAAGAAAATTGCAGGTTATGCGCGCAAACACGCAGGTAGATTTTGTAACGCGTCGAAATTGCCCTTTTGGTGCAAGGAAATAAATGCGTGCAAATTGCATTTTCTAATGGGAAAAGTAACTTTGCTGTTTCAATCGTAGCGTTTGGGGGGGGGGGGGGGCGGGTGCTTTTCTTGTTTTATTTTTTTTAAAGCACGTGTGAAAGTATCTAAGCGTTTTTAAACCGGAGTTGGGGGGATTCCCTTCTCTCTATTTTCTTGTGAATAAAAAAGAAAAGAAAAGAAGGGTGTGGCCCGTACGGGGATCGAACCCGCGACCTTGGCGTTATTAGCACCACGCTCTAACCAACTGAGCTAACCGGCCACCGATGGTACTTTACCTCACAAAAATAAATATCACAGCATTCGAGCTGGCACATTTTCGAAGTTAAGATTAGTTTGTATGAATATATGTCCATATCACCTGACTCAAATAAACAAAATAAACCACCCATATTAGTACATCAACCTTTCGAGGTAGGCCAGTTCACAGAAAGAGAGCATAACGATTCCGGATGGAAAGGCAATTTTTGGAGAATGTGCCTCAACTTTTTACAACTTTGAAGAGGGGTGGATTTCAAACGCTCAGAATTTCCCCAGTCAGCACGAACTGAGTATGGGTTGTCTGTCCTTGACGTATGACCAAAATTGAGCATAAAATTCCTGCAGGATGGGTAGTCCTTGATTTACGACCAAAATTGAGCATGAAATCCAATCTGTGTCGCCGTCGATCAGCGAGACCAGAAGGTTTAGTCTTCCAAGCTTTCGGACTCATGCTGGAACCCATCCTCAGGGAACGTCTCTCTCTCACCAGAATGTGTGAACAATTACACGAAGTCCTCGTCTTAAGACAGTTCGTTTAGTGACCGTTCAAAGCTATGGCATTGAAAAAAGGGATTTATGACAATTTTTCATAGTTATGACCTATGCAGCATTCCCATGGTCACGTGATCAACATTCAGTATTTATGGGTTCGTATTTATGACCGGTGCTGGGTCCCAAGGTCATGTGATCCCGCTTTGCGACCTTCTGACAAGCAAAATCAAGGGGGGGGGAAGCCAGATTCACTTAACAACCGGATTACTAACGTATCCACTGCAGTGATTCACTTAACAACTGTGGCGAGAAAGATCGTAACATGGGGCAAAACTCACTTAGCAAAATGTTTCACTTAACGATGGAAATTTTAGACTGGATAAGCGTTTGACAGGGATTATATAAGGGTCCTGCCTTGAGCAATGGGGCTGGACTAGAAGACCTTCAAAGTCCCTTCCAGCCCTATGATTATGTTTTATGATTTCCAAATCCATGACTTGAGAATTCTTCTCTTTTGACTGACACACGTCTCATTGTGAAAACTTACTTACCACTGAAAAAATGATTCTTTTGACAATCTTATATTGTCAAATGTGAAATCTCGTTGCCCATTTCACAGATTGGCTAGAAAATCAAGAGCATTAAGTACGAAATTAGGACCGTGTCTTATATTTTTGGGGTCCCACAAAACCCATTATACTAATAAAATCTCCTTTAATTTATGAGATGTTTGACAAGGGGAATCCATTGGTGGATCCCAGATCCTAAACTCCTAATGGATTTGATTATTAAATTGCAATCATTTAATAAGTTAAATTATTAAATTGTGGTTTTAAGTTTTCCCTCTGAAATGGAATCCATTAAAATCTACATTGCTTAATGTGGAGCTGATGTACAGCTGCTGGCACAACTGCCACTATTTCCACAAATGAACGCAAATATACGTGTCCCGGGATAATATTGCAGGATCCAATCTGGGTCGGTCACCGGGACAAGAGGTTTTGTCTTCCGAGCTTTCAGACTGGAATGGATCCGGCCCCTGGAAGCTCCATTTTGGACTGCAATGGGCCGGGGGAGGCATGCGGAGGGCCAAATGGAGCGTCGGAGGGGCGGATTTGCCCCTCAGAAGCTCCATTTCGGCCGCCAACGAGCCAGGGGAGGCCTGCAGAGGCCCAAACAGAACTGAGAGGGGTGCACATAGCTGAGAGGCTGGAGACAAGACTGATTGCTAGATCTTCACAAAGTAGGTGATCCGGTGCGGCAGGTTGGGGGGGGGGAAGCAATTTTGGGGAGCATGGAGGTATTTCAGTGGGTCAGGGAGGGCTTGGGTGGTCTTAGGTAGGTGGCTTGTTCCATCAGTAGGTCCCCCATGGCCTTCCCAACCCTGAAATACCACATGAGCACTTAATAAGCCTCGCATTCGATTAGCAAATGCGTGGGCGAAAGGAGGGAGTGATCCCGTTCAAAGTACGAGATTCACTCCCACGAATCCTCGGGTTACGGATGGAATGGGCAGGCTCCAATACATTCCTATCTTGAGGACTACCTGTAGTTTGCCTGTGCTGCTCAGCCCTCACCTTCTAAGTACTTGATAGGCTGGTAGTAAATCAGCACTCCTGTTGACTGATCACGAACCTGTTTCCCAAGCTTCCCCCGGCTGTTTTTGTCCCTGCTCGTCCAACAATCTTAGTAGCTGCAAAATTGAATGTGTGTCCTTCTTCATTATAGCGTGAGGCTACCACTGAGCTCCTAGTCTCCTCATCTGACTGCTCGCTTGTGTTCTAGCAATCTGGGGGTTAGCTTCCTCCCCACACAGAAAGGCAAACACTCTGCTGGAAACAAATTCTCTCCAGCACGAGTTCGAAAGTTTGGAAGACAAAAAAATCTCTGCTCCCGGTGACCAACCCAGATTGGATCCTGCATTATTTCAACGATTTCTTGAATGAATTCACCAACAAACTAGGATAGCAACTTTTCTTCAACTGGCAAGAAGGACAGCAGATTTTGGGGGTCCTGTTACCTCCAACCGTTGTATCTACTGTATTTTTCAGAGTATAAGACACACTTCCCCCCCTAAAAGAGGGTGAAAATTTGGATGCATCTTATACACCAAATATAGCCCTGCCCACACGCTGGATCCCACCCTTTGGCCTCTGCCTCCCAGCAATTTACCTTCTTGCAGCAAACAGCCCATTTCAACTTCAGCACAGCCTGATTAGCACAAGCAGCTGATTGTCGGTTGGATCGGCCTCCCGACCCTCAGCTGTTTCAGGCTGCAGGGATTGCCATTGCCTATTGCCGCCTCCGTGCGCCTCCGCTGTTTGCTGCAAGGAGGCAAATTGCTGGGAGGCAGAGGCAGATTTTTTTTTCTTGTTTTCCTCCCCAAAAAAGGTAGGTGCGTCTTATACTCCAAAAAATACGGTAGATTAATTATTTTTGCAATTTTGTAGCATTTTATTTCTATTGTATTATCTTTTTTTTAATATTATAAGCCGCTCAGAATTACCCTGTGGTAAGATGGGAGGCCAATAAATTAAATAAATAAATAGTTTGTTTTTTTTATTATTTTTTAAATTAATACCTAATGTTGCTCTCAACTGGGCTGATCCAAAGGCTCTCATAGATAGTCCTTGACTTACGACAGTTCATTTAGTGACCGTTTGAAATTACAACAGCACTGAAAAAAATAACTTATGACCATTTTTCCCACTTACAACCATTGCAGCATATGATCATGTGATCAAAATTCAGATGCTTGGCAACCGGTTCATATTTATGACGGTTGCAATGTCCCGGGATCATGTGTCACAGTTTGCGACCTACTAAGAAGCAAAGTCAGTGGGGAATTCAGATTCACCTAACAACCACATTACTAACTTAACAATTACAGTGATTCACTTAAGAGGAAAGGTCATAAAATGGAGCAAAACTCACTTTTGAGTTTTGAGATGTCTCACTTAGTAACAGCAAGGATGGATTCAATTGTCCTAAATCGAGGACTTATATTGTGTGATTTTTTTTTTTGTTCCTGCTTTTTACCAGCCAAAATGTATTGATAACCTTTATATATCGCTTACTCCAAACACAAATCATACAAAAAAGACATTTTTTTAAAGAATTGGCATTTATTGGCACTTTGGAAAACGCGTTGGTCCCACGCAGAGAGCAGCACACAAACTATTTCCTTTTGCATCATGTCAACCTGGTTAATCTGTGTTCGCTCCATATCTCTACTTTATAGATGCTTGTTAAATTCAGTAACCTGGTTTATGGCGACCTTGGGAAAGGAGCACATAGCAGTTTCGTTTTGTGCCATGTCAACCTAGTTAATCTGTTGGGTCCGTATCTATGATTTCTGGATGCTTGTTAAGTTCAGTAACCTGGTTTAGAGTGACCTTGGGAAAGGAGCACATAGCAATTTCAGTTTGCATCATGTCAACCTGGTTAATCTCTATTTGGTCCGTATCTATGATTTCTGGATGCTTGTTAAGTTCAGTAACCTGATTTAGAGTGACCTTGGGAAAGGAGCACATAGCAATTTCAGTTTGCATCATGTCAACCTGGTTAATCTCTGTTTAGTCCGTATCTATGATTTCTGGAGGCTTGTAAGTTCAGTAATCAGGTTTAGGGCAACCTGGGGAAAGCAGCACATAGCAATTTTAGTTTGCATCATGTCAACCTGGTTAATCTGTGTTCAGTCCATATTTATGTTTTCTGGATGCTTGTTAAATTCAGTAACCAGGTTTAGGGCGACCTGGGGAAAGCAGCACATAGCAATTTCAGTTTGCATCAAGTCAACCTGGTTAATCTCTATTTGGTCCATATCTATGATTTCTGGAGGTTTGTAAGTTTAGTAACCTGGTTTAGAGTCAACTTGGGAAAGCAGCACATAGCAATTTCATTTTGCACCATGTCAACCTGGTTAATCTGTGTTCAGTCCGTATCTATGATTTCTGGATGCTTGTTAAATTCAGTAACCTGGTTTAGAGTGACCTTGGGAAAGGAGCACATAGCAATGTCAGTTTGCATCATGTCAACCTGATTTAATCTGTGTTCGGTCCATATCTATGATTTCTGGATGCTTGTTAAATTCAGTAACCAGGTTTAGGGCGACCTGGGGAAAGCAGCACATAGCAATTTCAGTTTGCATCATGTCAACCTGGTTTAATCTGTGTACGGTCCGTATCCATGATTTTTGGATGCTTGTTAAGTTCAGTAACCTGGTTTAGGGTGACTTTGGGAAAGGAGAGAGAAAAGAGAGCTTATGGGTTTCTGGCCAGGCCTTGGAGATCATCTAAGATGGCTTGCAATGGGGTGGCTCAGAATTGGGAACGGATGCAGTCAAGCTAAGAACCCGTCAGGATGAAACGGGGTCAAGGTTGCCCCTCCGGATAACGCACGCACCACTCGCAGGCGTTCTGGAACATGCGCAGCCAGGGCGAGACTTTGACAGACTGGCGCCAGGCGGTTGGCATCCAAGGCCACTGCCAGGGTAGGACGCACCGCTCCGGGTGGGGCATCATGGCCAGGTGACGCCCGTCGGGAGAGCAAACACCGGCAATGCCCAAGGGGGACCCATTCGGGTTCAGCGGGTACTCCTCCGTGGGCAGCCCTTGGTCGTCCACGTAGCGAAGCGGGGCCAGCCGAGACGAGCGTACCTGAGCCAGGATTTCGGACGAGCGGAACCGCATCCGACCTATTCGGGATCAGGAAGGAAAAAAAGTTTGTTGTAAAAAACAGAACCATCATTAACTTCTTTTAATGACCCCATAATCCCTTGCAGGGTGGAATCCGGGCAACTGAATGGAGCAGAGCGTTTACTGGCCAGATGCCTTCCCTGTCACCAATGCGGAGTTATATTCAGCAGAAATATTCTCATCATACCCAGGGAAATATCTGCCTCTACCTAGGATCGAACTCCCAGCCTCCTGATTGTGGGGCGAGAGCTCCACCTCTAGACCAGCGCACCACTTTAAAAACAGAACCATGTTGCCCAGTGATACATTTAGTCCTCGATTTACGACAACTGAGCCCAAAGTTTATGTTGCTAAGTGAGACACTTGTTAAGTGAGTTTTGCCTCATTTTACGACGTTTCTTGCCACGTTTGTTAAGCAAGTCCCTGCAGTTCTTAAATTAGTAACACGGTTGTTGAGTGAATCTGGCTCCCTCATTGACTTTGCTTTTCAGAAGGTCGCAAAAGGGGATTTATTATTTATTATTTATTTATTAATTCAATTTGTATGCCGCCCCTCTCCGAAGACTCAGGGCGTCTCATAATGCATTTAAAATCATTATAAAAAAACATTTAAAAATTAAAAACATTAAAACTCATTCACACCATTCATGTCCGGATCTCGCCGGATTGC
Organism: Pantherophis vulpinus; assembly: GCA_037215915.1. NCBI lineage: Eukaryota > Metazoa > Chordata > Lepidosauria > Squamata > Colubridae > Pantherophis > Pantherophis vulpinus. The sequence goes on from JAXLNS010000042.1 coordinate 1,494,765, forward strand.
AAGAGCGAGATCAACGGCCCCAGGCCTGCCGGAAAAGCCAGGTCTTCACTGCTTTTCGGAAGGCCAATAGGGTGGGATGGTCCGGACCTCCGGAGGTAACTGGTTCCGGAGAGCTGGGGCAGCCATAGAGAAGGCCCTCCCCCGTGGGCCCGCCAGCCGGCATTGTTTAGCTGATGGGACCCGGAGGAGACCAACTCTGTGGGATCTTACCAGTCACAGGGAGCTATGCGGTAGAAGGCGGACTCGAAGATACCCTGGCCCTGAGCCATGTAGGGATCGCATGACTTTGGGACACTGCAACCGTCATAAATGTGAGTCAGTTGTCAAGCATCCGAACGTTAATCAAGTGACCATGGGGATGCTTCCAACGGCCATAAGTCTGAAGAAATGGTCATAAGTCACTTTTTTCAGTACCGTTGTAACTTTGTGAACTATTGTAAAGCCGAGGACTACCTACACAGATAATCCTTTAGCAACCATTTAAAATTACAACGGCATTGGAAAAAAGTGACCGATCCTCGCACTTACGACTGTTGCAATATCCCCCCCTCCCCGTTGTGTGCTCAAAATCAGCGCATTTGGCAACTGGCATATATTTAAGACAGTTGCGTTGTCCTGGAGTCATGTGATGGTTATTTGCAACTTTCCTAGCCGGCCTCCAACACACAAAATCAATAGGGAAAGCTGCATTTGCTTGTTCTGTCCCCGTCTCACACACGCACACCAGCAGTCGACCAAGAGTTAAAATAAACCAGCAGGCAAGAATTTCCTTTGATAACAGAATTGGCAGCAACCCAGTGGCTGCTTGCCAACAGTTTTACTTACAAAGGGAGGTTTATCCCCTCCGACCGAAAACATCAAAGTCCACAAAAGCCAAAGAATAGTCAAGTCCAGTCCAAAAAATCAGTCCAAGCAGAGCATATAACAAAGTTCCAGAAATGCAGAATGACTTGCTAGCTTTCAGTTTTGTCTGTCACAAAGCCTGAATGGCCACCACACCCCCTTTTATCCCCTGTGGGGTGTGGTCCAGTGACTCATCTTAATCTCTGGCACGCCTCCTTCTCTGCTGCACGCTCCTGTCTGTCCGACACTGTCGGGGATCCAGCCAAGACTTATCTCCGTCGCTGTCTAACTGCGGCTGCTCGGAAATGCCTGGCTCCTGGCCTATCTCTTCTCCTTCGGAAGACACCTGAGGCATTGCCAGAGAGGAAGGTCCTGGAGAGGGAGGCCTTGCCAACTCCTCTCCTTCACTTTCGGAGTTTTCTCCCTCCGATAAGACGGGCTCGGGGGTCGGAATCACAACACTGCTTAACAACCACATGGCGCTCGTGCGAGTGGGGATGTGGTCCCCCGCGATGCTCGTGCGAGTGGGACTGTGCACGTACACACATGCGCGTTTACCAGCCAGCCTCTTACACAGCCCGGTTGCGACTAGGCCACAAACTGATAGTGGCTTGCGGCCTACAGGTTGTGGACCCCTGCTCTTAACCATCGTGATGAAAAAAGTCGTAAAATTAGGCATAATCACTGAACTGCCTCGCTTAGCAATGGAACTTCTGGTCCCCCAATTATGGCCGTTAAGTCAAGGGCCACCTCGGGCTTATGACCAATTTAATCTTCTTTTCTCCTAGCTCAGGTTCCGTCCAAGAAAGAGCAAAAAGTAAAGACACCGCTGGGCTGACCTCATCCTTCCCAGCAAATTGCCATTGGCGTTTCAAAAGAGCCTTGATAGTACAGTGGTCTAAGCACCCTGTTATTAACACAGCTGCCTGCAATTACTGCTAGTTCGAATCTCTCCAATAATAATAATAATAATAATAATTTTATTTCTATACTGCCCTTCTCCCGAAGGACTCAAGGCGGTGTACAGCCTATTTAAAAACACAGACAAAACAGCAATTAAAATTTAAAATAATTAAATAAATTTGGCTCAGATTTAAAACCCCCCAAAATTTAAATACCCCAATTTAAAACTATTATGTTGATAGTCCGGCCTGGCGGAACAACAGGGTCTTCAGTGCGCAGCGAAACACCCGGAGGTCGGAGATTTTACGTATTTCTGGGGGCAGTTCGTTCCACAGGGCTGGGGCTCCTACAGAGAAGGCCCTCCCCCTGGGTGTCGCCAGCCGACATAACTTGGCCGATGGCACCCGGAGGAGACCCTCTCTGTGGGAGCGAACTGGTCGGTGGGAGGCTATTGGTGGCAGAAGACGGTCTCGGAGGTACCCGGGTCCTATGCCATGTCCAAGGCTCAAGGTTGACTCAGCCTTCCATCCTTTCTAAGGTAGGTGAAATGAGGACCCAGTTTGTGGGGGCAATAAGTTGACTTTGTATAAATAAATAAAGTATGAAGGCTATTGCTTAACGCATTGTAAGCCGCCCTGAGTCTCCGGAGAAGGGCGGCATATAAATCAAATAAAAAAAATAAAAAAATAAAAAATAAAAAAGACCTGCAAAAAAAAAAAATTTAAAAAGAGAGGATGCGCCTTGTATCCTGTCCTGAAATGCCATTTCAATTACCTTCTCCGTGGGCCACCCAGATGCCCAGAGTAGATCCCGCCATGCCTCGTAGCATCAGGGCCGGACTTTCCTCGATCCCCAAATTCACAAAACGTGACTCAAACCGGCCAGAGTTGTTGGGGCTCAGCAGCAATCCCGGTTTAAGGGACCCATCTAGGGAAGAGAAGGTCAGAGTTTGAAAAGAATCTTTCCCCACGTTATCTCTGACGTAGAGATGCTTGGAACCAGGGAAACGTCGGGGAGCGGTGATCTGTCTTACCATGGTCTTTGGCTCCGGAGTTCTCGGCTGCTACCCAACCTAGCAGTGCCATCAGCTGGCAACCGTTGCAGACGCCCAAGCTGAACGTGTCTTTCCGCTGGTGGAACGCTTGGAACTGGGCCCGTGCCCTGGGGTTAAAGGTCACCGAAGCCGCCCAGCCTGCAATCAGAGACGGTGAAGTCAGAACTTAAGAGAGGAATAGCGTTGAATCGAACGCCAAGGGGATGACACCCCAAACATCTGCAATGTCATTCCCTAACAGGTGTCCTCCAGATGTTGTGGCCTGTCGGCCGCCGGCCCATCTATAACAACTGAACCAGAGGAGGAGGAGGAGGAGGCATGGGAGTCAGGGTCAGCATCAAGGCAACCTGGGAGCTCCGAGGGGGAAGAGGGAATGGAGCTGGCTGAGAGAGGGACAGAGGTGGAGCCTGGGCTGTCCATCAGCCCTCAGATGGAGAGTCAACAGCCCCCAGGTCTGAAGGTGCCTGTTTCCGGACTGCCGGTAGGCTCATTTTTCGCCCTCCCCAGGCTCCGGAGGCTTTCCCTGAGCCTCCAGGAGAGCGAAAACAGCTTCCCCCGGGGTCCGGAGGCAGAAAACGGGCCCATTTCTGGGCTTCCGGAAGTTCCGGGAAACCTATTTTTCGTCCTCCCCAGACTCTGGAGGCTTTCCTTGAGTCTCCGGGAGGGTGAAAATGGCCTCCCCCAGGCTCTGGAGGCCCTCCTGAGTCCGGAAACAGGCCCATTTCTGGATTCCCGGAACCTCCGTTTTTCGCCCTCCCCAGGTTCCGGAGGCTTTCCCTGAGCCTCCAGGAGGATGAAAACGGCCTCCTCCGACCTCCCAAAGCCCTCTGGAGGCTGGAAACAGACCAGTTTCCACACTTCCAGAACACGTCCACCGCACTCCCCCCGCACATGTGCGCACGTCTCCCACATGCCCCCCCGCCCCCTGCACATCTCAAAAATCAGCTGGCCAGCAGGAGGCGCGTGCAAGCATGCACAGTAGAACTGAGCTGGGCGATGGCTCGCGTGCCCACAGAGAGAGCTCTGGGTGCCAGCTGTGGCACATGTGCCATAGGTTCACCATCACGGGCACAGCTAAAAGTTTCTCAGTCATTCTCAGTCCTCCAGGTCATGGTTGTCCCAAAGGTGCTTTTTCAGGAGGCAACTGGACTTCCTTGCTTTTTCTTTGAAGATGTTTCACTTCTCATCCAAGAAGCTTCTTCAGCTCTGATAGCAATGACTGGAAGCTTCTTGGCTGAGAAGCGAAACGTCTCCAAAAGAAAAAAACAAACAAACAAGAGCCTTGGTAGTACAGTGGTTTAATGCACCCTGTTATTAACACAGCTGCCTGCAATTTCTGCAGGTTCGAATCTTACCAGGCTCAAGGTTGACTCAGCCTTCCATCCTTTCTAAGGTAGGTTAAATGAGGACCCAGTTTGTGGGGGCAATAAGCTGACTTTGTATAAATATACAAAAGTATGAAGGCTATTGCTTAACGCATTGTAAGCCGCCCTGAGTCTCTGGAGAAGAGCGGCATATAAATCAAATTAAAAAAAAAAAAAAAGTCCAGTTGCCTCCAGCAAAAAGCACCTTTGGGACAACCATGACCTGGAGTACTGAGAAGCACTACTGTTGTGGCCCGTCAGCGGCCTGGGCAGATTGTAGCTGATTCAGGCAGCGAGGAGGCTGGTGTGGTGCTGTGCCAGCAGCCTGTGTAGCTGGCACTCGAGTCAGACAATGAGGAGGCTGGAGAAGATGTGGTGCCAGATGCGGGGATTCAGCCAGGGCCTTCAGAACCTCCAGAAGCTCCTTTAAGTGAAGAGAACGAAGAGGAGGAGCCTCTTCTCGATGCACGGGCACGCAGAGCTGCCAAAAGGCAGGAGTGGCTCCTCAGGAGGAGGTCTCCTCGAGAGTAAGGCTTGGGGCTAATTGGCCACTCCCTTAGCCTATTTAAGGAGGAACGCCGACTGAAGCAAATTGTAGGGAACAACTTTAGTTCATTCTCCTTCGCGTCTGGATTCTCTGCAAATTGCTTCTGGGCTTTCTGCCAACCTTAGTAAGATTGTGATTACTTTATCTTTGGTTTCTTGTAGGCTGTTAAGAAAGTTTCTGAACAGCCTTTGTTTGGAAAAGGCTGAGTTATTTTAGTAAATTAAATTTTGTACAGACTTTGTGTGTGCTGTGTTCTTTGGGGTCCATAGCTGGGGCAGAACAGCTACGGACTTTCATTTGCAATATTTATCACGGTGCTTCCCCAATGCAACCAAGCTGACGATTTCCCCCATTCCTGCTAGAAGGGAGGCAGGACCTACCTTTGGCAGAGCCAAGAACATCAGCATAACTGAAACCTCCAACAAACACCAGACCACGGAAGGAGTCTAAGGTCATCTTGCCTGAGCACAGGTCTTGCATGGTCAGATCCCAAACCTGCAAATGACAATCCCCGCCCCAAAACAAGAGAATGTAATACAGAGGAGGCTCTTAAGGGAGGGCCCAACAAGGCAGTGAGAAGGATTTTAGATAACAATTTGCCTTCCGAGATTTGTAGCTCTTGGCAAACCGGAGAGGCCAATCCCAAAGGTGCTAGAATAGAATAACAGAGTTGGAAGGGATCTTGGAGGTCTTCTAGTCCAGCCCCCTGGAAACCCTACACCACTTCCCTATTTTATAGTCCTAGGTGGCTTCGCTCCTTGGTTAGTTTCCATTCATTGCTTCTTGTGCTGCCTTCAGGTAGCTTTGGAGAATAGTTTGGCTTCCTCTTCTTTGTGGCAGCCTCTTAGATATTGGGGCTTATCTTTCAAGATTTATAGAGATTTCCTTCAGGCTCAGGAATTACCCTAAAAACGTGTGAGGGATCTGTCCCAATCAATTAATTTCTCTTCTTTTTCTTTTATGCCTGGATCTGGTTTTCCCTCTAGTCCGATCCCTTGTGGAACAATTAAATTGTTGTAGATATTAAGTTACTGGTAAAAATTAATTTATTGCCTTTGTTATGTATTTCCTCATTGGGAACAATTATTACATCAGGGTCCAGAAAATGGTGTTATGGTCTCCTGCTTGGCCGGGGGGTTGGACTAGATGACCTACAAGGTCCCTCCCAACTCTGTTAATCCGTTAAGAACATTAGGTTCCAAACTGAACATTGGATTCCAAAATGCATTGATGAAAGAATCCGATCTTTTAATCGTTAATGCTTCTTTAATTAATTTTTAATCCTTTGTGAATTCAGATTTACTGATGTTACTAAATGCCTTGCTGGGTTCAAAACGGATGGAAATCTTAATTTTATTTTATTTTTTAAAGAAAAGCCTGTGTCAGGAGTGGGATTCGAACCCACGCCTCCAGGGGAGACTGCGACCTGAACGCAGCGCCTTAGACCGCTCGGCCATCCTGACTTCTCAATATAAAGCCTTCCCCCCCCCCCCCCCAACATCTTTGGCAATAGTCTATTTTGAAACATGATTTCTTTATACACTACGGTGAGCCATAGCCACACCATAGATTAAGAAATATGAGGACAACATGCAGGTATTTTACCAACCAAGGTAGTCGTGGCCGAGTGGTTAAGGCGATGGACTAGAAATCCATTGGGATCTCCCCGCGCAGGTTCGAATCCTGCCGACTACGAGAGTTTCTTTTATATCCAAACATAAAAGTCCTCTAAGTCTAAATATCCTACGTTCTTTTTTTTTTCTTCCACACATTTAAACTCGTCTCTTTTTGTAGATGCCAATCTACAGCTCTTGAAGTCCTTCTAGGATGGGTAGATCATTTCAATCCAATTGGTACTGACAGAAGAGAATATTTATAGCTCAGGGTTGAACTGCGAGGTCCTTGGTGCTCTCTGAGTTTAAATTTCTCCAATCCTTAAGTTCAGAAAGCATCAAGGACCTCCCAGATCACGGGTGTCAAATTCAAGGCCTGCGGGCCGGATCCAGCCTGCAAGGTGCTGAGACCTGGTCCATGGGACGGCCCTGGAAACAGCAAAGGACCGGCCCACAGTGCCTCTGCCAGCGATAACGGAGCTCGGGAGGGCCGCACGTGGCCTCTCGGACTCCGTTTTTGGGCGCACCGGCCTCCTGCAGCCCTCAGCCAGCAAAAACGGAGCTCGGGGAGGCCACGCACCTCCCGCCCAGGCTCCGTTTTCAGCCCCAATGGCCTCCAGTAGTCCTCTGCCAGTGAAAACAGAGCCCAGGCAGGTCGCACGCAGCTTCCCCGAGCTCCATTTTTGCTGGCAGAGGACTGCAGGAGGCCATTGCGGCCGAAAACGGAGCCTGGGCAGCCGAAAACAGAGCTTCAGAGAGTGACGTTGAGCTGACCATGCCCACTCTGGCCACCTCCCCACTCCCGGTCACCCAAGATCAAACACAATCCTGATGTGGCCCTCAATGAAATCGACTCCCCTGTCCCAGATCCTTTTGAGTGACATTTATGGGGTAGGAAAGATATCCTACCCCATAAAGAAAAGAAAGAAAACCCAACGGATGTTTCAAAGGACAAGTGTTTTAGAATAGAATAACAGAGTTGGAAGGGCCCTTGGAGGTCTTCCAGTCCAACTCCCTGCTTAAGCAAGAAACCGTACACCAGTGACGGCTAACCTTTTTGCCGTCGTGTGCCAAAAGCGGGGGTCGCATGGGGGGCCGCGGGTGCGTGTGTCCACATCCATAATTCAATGTGCCCCGCCCTCCCGTGTATGTGCATGTAAGCCCCCACACTCCCCCCTGCTTTTGGCATGCAATGGCACAGTGGACCCGGTAGGCCCGTTTTTCCCCCTCCCCAGGCTCCAGAAGCTTTCTAGGAGCCTGGGGAGGGCAAAAACAGCCTTCCCCATCCCCCCGGAGGCCTTCTGGAGGTGGAAACAGGCAGTTTCCCCAACTTTTGGTGGGACCAGAAGGCCTGAAAATCAGTTGGCCAGTGCGCGCATTTACGCTGGAGCTGAGCTAGGGCAACACTCGCGTGCCCACCAATATGGCTCCGCGTGCCACCTGTGGCACCCGTGCCATAGGTTCGCCATCACGGCCCTACACCACTTCAGACAAATGGTTATCCAACATCCCCTTAAAAACGTCCAGTGTTGGAGCATTCACAACCTCCAGAGGCAAGTTGTTCCACTGATTACGGTATTTTTCAGAATATAAGACGCTCCGGACTATAGGACACACCTACCTTTTTTGGGGAGGAAAACAAGAAAAAAAAAACTGCCTCTGCCTTTGCCTCCCAGCAACTTGCCTCCTCGCAGCAAACAGTAAACAGCCTGTTTCATTTTCATTTTCAGCACAAGCCTGATTAGCATAAGAAAAAAAAATCTGCCTCTGCCTCCCAGCAATTTGCCTCTTGCAGCGAACAGCTCATTTTAGCTTCAGCTTCAGCCCAGCCTGATTAGCACAAGCAGCTGATTGTCAGTTGGATCAGCCTCCCGAAGATCAGCTGTTTCAGGCTGCAGGGATTGCCATAGCCTATTGCCGCTTCCACGCCCACATTTTTCAGGGGCCGCTGGGTGGGCGAGGCTACATTGGTGTATAGGACGCACCCAAATTTTCAGCCTCTTTTAGGGGGAGAAAAAGTGCGTCTTATGCTCTGAAAAATAAGGTAATTGTTCTAACTGTCAGGAAATTTTCCCCATCATCTCTCAATCCCTCAGGATTTTTGCAACATCCGTTTGGACAAACTCACCTGGAATCCAGCCATCAGAAACGCGGCCACCATTTCACGATCTCCGTTGCTCCCTTCTTCGCGAAGGACAGCCACACGGGGAGCGGGCAAGGCTGACGGTAAGAAGTAAACAAAAGAAACGTTCTTTTGTAACGTATCTCACCCAGGCCAAGTTCTTCTTTTTTTCCCCCCTTTGAAAGATTACAGGTAGTCCTCGACTTACCACCATTCATTTAGTGACCGTTCTAAGTTACAACCAGGGATGGGCTGCTGGAGGTTCTCAGGGGTTCAGGAGAACCTCTAGCTAAGATTCTGTGCAGTTCAGAGAACCCCCAGATCCCATTCCTGGCTGGCCCCGCCCACCCTGCCCCTCCCAGGAGTCCCCATGCAGCTGTCAAGTTTCGAGGTCGTCTCAAATAAATTGCATTTCAAACAAAGTCTTTGAAGAAAAACTCTTATTTATTAAGCATGACATTCTAACCTGACTCCAAACGAAGCCAACACTGATTTCCAGCCCCCAAACCCTCCCTTTCCATTCCCCACTCCCCTGCATTCATTGGCCATCTTCCAAGTCATTCTACCCCTAATCTACTCCAGTTCAAAGGAATTTTTCCCCTCCCATCTCATCTCCTAGGGGATATTATCTCCAGGGAAAATAAGTAGGTGAAAAGTCAAACGTCCCTTTCCAGACGCCTTCGCTTCTCCTTCTTATGTCAGCACTAGAGTAAATGCAGGTTGAAGTGCTGACAGCAGCCCGGTTTAGATGCAGGTAAGTGCAGGACGCACACGGAGGCTCAGGGAGGATGAAAAACAGGCCTACAGGAAGTTCATTTTTGCCCTCCCAAAGGCTCGAGGAAAGCTTCCGGAGCCTGGGGAAAGCAAAAAACAGCCCCCCACCTTGGTGCAGGAGGCCGACTAGGCCACGCCCACCATGGCCAGACCCACCCAACAACCGGCCAGAGAACCCTTGCTAAAATTTCTGAAGCCCACCCCTGGTTACAACTGCAGTGAAAAAAGTGACTCATGACCGTTTTTCATACTTAATGAGGACCCAGATTGTTGTGGGGAGGGGCAATATGCTGACTCTGTAAACCGCTCAGAGAGAGCTGTAAAAGCACTGTGAAGCAGTATATAAAGTCTTACGTGTTTATTGCTATTGCTATCAAGACCCTGGCAGCATCCCTGGGGTCACGTGATCGAAATTCAAAAGCTTGGCAACTGGCATGTACTTATGACTGTTGCAGAGTTCCCTAGGTCACATCAACATCCCCTTCTGCGACCTTCTGAGAAGCGAAGTCAATGGAGAAGTCGGTGTTGTGACCTAGGCTTACTGAGTAATTACAATACACAATTAGTCCTAAACAAACCTATTTTATTGTAACAGCTGAGAATTATGTTAATTCCCAGATGAGTCCCAATTAGTTGCAAAACAAGTCGTTCGGAAGAAGTCCTTCAGAATATCATTGACCTTTATCTTCTTTGACACCCGGCCAAAGGCCTTACTTGGCAAAGCCCCACGAAGTTCAGAAACAAACAAGAGATGCCGACTGGAAACAGAGTTAGCAACGTTGCTTTCCTGCAAAGGGCCCAAGTGCCTTTTAAGCCTTATGGGAGGGGCCAATCATCTCCTGGCCTTACTCCCGAGTCGTCCCTTTTGCTTTAGCTGCTCTTGCCTTCTGGCAGCTCTGCGCATGCGTGCATTAGGAACAGGCTCCTCCTGTTCCTCTGCTTCCCTGCTGTCTGACTCTGGGGGCTCCGGAGTCTGCGCATCACTCCCAGATGGCCCTGGCCCCATCTCTGCCTCCGACGCAGAGACCTCGTCAGGACTTTCTCCACACTCCAGGACTGGCCCATGTTCCTCCCCAGCCTCCTCACTGTCCGATTCTGCTGCCAGCTCCGCAGGCTGCTGGCGGACCACAACAGTTGGATTCACTCAACAACCACGTTACTAACTTCACAATGGCTTGTGATTCACTTAACGACTGTGGTGAGAAACAAGGTAAAGTGGGATAAAACCCCACTTGACAACGGTCTTGCTTAGCAATGGAAATTTTGGGCTTCCTTTTTAGTCAGACACACTGGTCGTTAAGTGAATCTGGCTTCCCCATTGACTTTGCTTGCCAGAAGGTTGTAAAAAGTGATCACATGACCCCCGGGACACTGCGATGGTCATAAATATGAGTCATTTGCCAAACGTCTGGATTTTGATCACATGTCCATGGGGACACCACAACGGTTGTAAGTGTGAAAAACAGTTGCAGTGTCCTGGGGTCCTGTGCCCCCCTTTTGCGACCTTTCGACAAGCAAAGTCAATAGGGAAGCCAGACTCACTTAACAACCGGGTTACCAATTTATCAACCGCAGTGATTTCACTTAACAACAGCGGCAAGGAAGGTCATAAAATGGGGCAGAGTTCACTTAACAACTGTCTCGCTTAGCGACAGAAGTGTTGGGCTCAATTGTGGTTGTAAAGTCAAGGACTACCTGGACAATAGTAACATTAACCCAAACTTAAGGGTGTCTGTTATATTCTTTATTTCCTTTAAGTAAAAAACAACAACAACAACAAAAAACAACGGGGAAAACCGCAGAATATTGCATTCTTATTTAGTAGCAAAATTTACTTATGTCTCACTTAGCAACAGAAATTTTGGGGCTCAACTGTGGTCGTAAACAGGGGTGGGCTTCAAAAATTTTAGCAAGGGGTTCTCTGCCCGGTTGCTGGATGGGCGTGGCCATGGTGGGCGTGGCCTAGTCACGGCCAGGCGGGGGGCTGTTTTTGCACTCCCCAGGCTCCAGAGGCTTTCCTCAAACCTCCGGGAGGGCGAAACGGCCTCCCCAGGCTCTGGAGGCCCTCCAGAGGCTGGAAAGTGCCCATTTCCAGCCTTCCCGAACTTCCGGTAGGGCCGTTTTTCACTCTCCCCAAACCTCTGTATGCACCCTGCACTTACCTGCATCCAAAACGGGCTGCGTGGGGACCCCTGGGAGGGGCAAGGCGGGGTGGGCGGGGCCAGCCAGGAGTGGATTTGGGGGTTCTCCGAACTGCACAGAATCTTACCTAGAGGTTCTCTCGAACCTCTGCGAACCCCCAGGAGCACACCCCTGGTCGTAAATCGAGGATTATCTGTATAGTATACCAATTTCTATTTCTTGGTGTGAAACCAAGATCTTGAGGAGCGAAGTCGGAACAATCCTCCTTCCCAACTTCTGATGGAAACCCGGTCCATTTCCTACCCATTTCCTGAAGAAGAGGAAGTTCCTCCTGGGGGTTAAAGGTCAAGGTGAAGTTGGGTTCCGTCCTCTTGGCCAAGCCCATCTCTTCTTGAGCCACACAATCTGGATTGGCTTGCAGTCTTTCCAGCTGGAAACTGGTGGCCTCCCACCAATTCCTCAAAGTGGAGACTTTCTCCGCCAGCACCTGCTGACCATTCACGGTGACTTGGACCTGAAAATAGACACACGTGAGAAACACACTGTTCTGTCCCCGTACCACGCACACACCCCCACAGACGGCCCGGAGTTAATAAGCCACACGACAAAACTCTTTGATGATAAAGCTGGCAGCAACCCAGTGGCTAGCTGCCAATTCAGACTTTACTCACACAAAACAAAGATTAGACTGTAGCATTCCGATAAAACAGGCAGAGTGTCAATAATACAAGGATTAGTCCAAATGCAGTCCGATAAAGCAGGCAAAGTCCAGTAACGCAGAGATCATGGAGTATTTCCAGTTTTTGCTCGTCACAAACTGAACCGGCCACCACACCCACATTTATACCCTGTGGGGTGTGGTCCAGTGACTCAGCTAATCTCTGGCAGCCTTCCCTTCTGCTGTGCACGTTTCTCCCTGCGCCTCTGTCGCGGGTCCAGTCAGCACTTATCTTCTTCATCGCTGTCCACCTGTGGCTGCGGGGACGTGCTTGGCTCTGGGCCTATTGTTTGGCCTTCGGTGTCCTCCGGAGGCATTGCCAGAGAGGAGGGTCCTGGAGAGGGAGGCCTTGCCAACTCCTTCCCCTCACTCTCAGAGTCTGCATCTGTCGATAGCCCAGGCTCAGGCAACGGAGCCAAAACACACACGTCATGGATTGCAGAGCAGCCGAAGATGCAATTAGGTGATAAGGTTAGCTACAAATCACAGCAAGGTTTGTAGCCCAATGTGCCTCTGCTAAAAGAGGATACAGATTATGTTGTGGCCTGTCGGCCACCAACCCCTCCACCAGCCAAATCAGAGAGGAGGAGGAGATGTGGGAGTCAGAGTCAGTATCAAGGCAACCTGAGAGCTCCGAGGCGGAAGAGGAAATGGAGCTGGCAGAGAGAGAGAGAGACAGAGGCGGAGCCTGGGCCTTAGAGGGAGAGTCAACAGCCTTCAGGTCTGGAGGTGGCTGATGAGGACGAGGAGGAACAGCTGGGTCCAGTGCCTGACGCGCAGATGCGCAGAAGGCAGAGGAGAGGAGAGCAGTGGAAATCTATGGGCTGATCCTTGGGATGGAAGAGCCATCGCTGCTAGTGAAGCCCCACCCTAGCTATGGGGATAAAACGCAGGGGGCTGAGATGAATAGATGTGGCAGACAACTATTTATCTCCTCTATCGGATAGACTTATTAGCCTGAGGTGAAAGAGAAACTTTTTGCCGGGGCTGCGGACGCTCCTAATAAAAGAATCATTGCTTCAACTATAGAGGGTTTGTCCTGTTTGGAGAATTGGGTCAGAACAGATTCACAGTGTTGGAAGGGACCTTGGAGGTCTTCTAGTCCAACCCCCTGCTTAGGCAGGAAGCCTTACACCATTTCAGACAAATGGGCATCCATTCTCTTAAAAACTTGATAGCCCTCTGCCAGCGAAAACGGAGCCCATGCCCCATTTTTGCTGACAGAAGGCTGCAGAAGGCTGTTGTGGCTGAAAACAGGATACAAGGGGGCAGAGGCATGGCGGGCCGGTCCTTTGCTGTTTCTAGCTGGCCGCATGGGAAATGAGCATGGCCTACTCAGTCTCCTGCACCACCACGTGGGGGTGGGGGGACGTTTTTGCTCTCCCCAGGTTCCGGAGGCTTTCTTCGAGCCTCCAGGAGGACGAAAACAGCCTCCTCAGGCTCCGGAGGCCTTCCCGAACTTCTGCTAGGCCCGTTTTTCACCCTCCCCGAGATTCCGCACACACCCTCCACTTACCTGTATCCAAAACTGGCCACGTGGGGGCTCCTGGGAGGGGAGGGGCGGAATGGGCGGGACCAGCCAGGAGTGGGATTTGAGGGTTCTCTGAACTGCACAGAATCTTAGCTAGAGGTTCTTCCGAACCCGTGCGAACCCCCAGCAGCCCACCCCTGCCGCGGACCGGATCTAGAGTATTGGCTATTCCTGCTAGCTTGGTGTCTATTCCAATTCTGCTGGTGACCTAGCTTTTTTAACACCATAACTCCCTGTCCTTTTTTTTCTCTCTAGTCATCTCTGCATTTACCATGGCATTTGGCCCGCGAGGACCGGAATATCCAACAGGCACACAGCGCACCCCGGCTTCCCGGTACCGGCCGCAGACATCGGCTGCCGCCGCGCGGGGCACTTCCAGCACCAATCCGAGTTCTTCCGCGAAAAGCACCTCCAAAGCTAAGAAAGAGAAGCAAAACAACAATATCGTGAGAAATATTTCCTCACCCTCTTCTCTCTCAATTCTCTGCCCCTCCCTCCCCCCGGGATCCCACTTCAAGAAGGCCTGTAGGTAGTCCTCGATTTATGACAGTTCATTTTAGTGACTGCAACATGGTCAGAAGGTCGCAAAAGGTCAATCACGCGATCCCGGCACACTGCCACCGTCACAAATATGAGTCGCTTGCCAAATGTTTGAATCTTGATCACGTGACCATGGAGACGTATGACTTCTCATTTTTCACATGAGGACTGCAGCTTCTCCACGTCATCAAAATTCAAACATTTGGCGATAGATAGATAGATAGATAGATAAATAGATAGATAGATAGATAGAGATAGATAGATAGATGATAGATAGATAGATAGATAGATAGATAGATAGATAGATAGATAGATAGATAGATGATAGATAGATAGATAGATGAGCAAGAGACATAATAGACAGATGATAGATGGACGGATGGATGGATGAAAGAAAGAGAGAGAACGAAGGAAGGAAGGAAGGAAGGAAGGAAGGAAGGAAGGAAGGAAGGAAGGAGAAGGGAAGAAAGGGGAAGGGAAGGGAATTTTATGAAGGCTGCAATGTCCCAGGGTCCTGTGCAGGGGTGAAATGCTCCCGGTTCGGACCGGATCACCCGATCTGGTAGCGATGGAGGCGGGTGGTTCAGAGAAGCGGTAGCAAAAATCCCTGCCCTCCCACCCCCCCACCCCATTGCCCAGCTGAGCCACGCAATCATCAGAGGCTTTTATTTTATTTTTAAAAGCATTTTTTCTATAACCTCTATGGCCGAAAAAATGCTTTTAAAAGTAAAAAAAAAAAAGCCTCTGATGATCGCGCGGCTCAGCTGGGATCATCAGAGGCTTTTAAAAGCATTTTTTCTACAACCTCTTCCACCGAAGAGGTTATAGAAAAAATGTTTTTAAAAGGAAAAAAAGCCTCTGCCGATCAGGCAAGTCAGCTGGGATCGTCAGAGGCTTTAAAAAAAAAAAGAAAGCCTCTGCCGATCAGGCAAGTCTGCTGCTGAACAAAACTCTGCATTGGCAACAGGAAAGGCATCCGGCCAGTAAACACTCAGTTCCATTCAGTTGCCCTGATTCCCCCCCGCAAGGGATTATGGGGTCATTAAAAGGAGATGATGATGATAGAAGTCTGCTATTGCTGTTAAAACAAATGCAGTCAGGTGATGCCTGACTTAACGACCACACCGCTTAACAACAAATTTTTCCATTGGTCGTAAGTCGAGGATTACGTTTATTTATCTTGATTGCTGTTCTCTACGTCTGACCCTCTTTTCCCCTTCCAAAAAGTCTCTTGGTCCACGTATACCCACTGCCGTAACTGTCTCCCCAGTTTACTCACCCTGGATCCCCGGTGCCCCGAGCTCAATGTGGGCTCCACAATTCCCAGCAATGGCCATCTCCAGCAAGCAAGTCAGGAGTCCCCCATCGCTCACATCATGCCCAGAAGAAAGAAGAGAATCTGTGGAAGGAAACAACGTCCAAAGTCTTGATGGGACATTTTTCAATTATAGTAGAATACAATTCAACTAAAGATAGAAATCAAAATGAGTCAAGATTAGGGGGGACATGATAGCAGTTTTCGAATATTTGAGAGGCTGCCACAAAGAAGATTAGGTCAACCTATTCTCCGAAGCACCCGAAGGCAGGACAAGAAGCAACGGATGGAAATTAATCCAGGAGAGAAGCAACTAAGGCAGTGATGGCTAACCTTTTTGCCATCGCGTGCCAAAAGCAGGGGGAGGGCAGGGGGTCATGCGCACGCATGTGCCACCATAATTCAATATGTCCCACCCCCCCAGGCATGCACACATGACCCCTCGTGCTCCCCTCGCTTTTGGCACACAACGGCACAGTGGGCCCAGTAGGTCCCATCAGAAGTCAGCAAAATGGCTGATTCTGGCCTCCAGAGGGCCTCCAACGAATGGGGAAGGCCGTTTTCACCCTCCTCAGGCTCCTAGAAAGCCTCTAGAGCCTGGGGAGAGCGAAAAACAGGCTTTCCCCCCACCCGGAAGACCTCCGAAGGCTGGAAACAACCTGTTTCCCAACTTCCGGTAGGCCCGGAAGGCCCAAAAAAACAGTTGGCCAGTGCGCGCATGTACGCCGGAGCTGAGTTAAGGCAATGCTCGCGTGCCCACTGATATGGCTCTGCGTGCCACCTGTGCCACGCGTGCCATAGGTTCGCCATCACGGAACTAAGGGAACTAAGGAGAAATTTCCTGACAGTAGAAACAATTAGTCAGTGGAACAACTTGCCTCTAGAAGTTATGAGTGTTGCAACCCTGGAGGTTTTTAAGAGATTGGACAAGCATTTGTCTGAAATGGTATAGGGCAGTGATGGCTAACCTTTTTGCCTTTGCGTGCCAAAAGCAAGGGGAGTGTGGGGGGAGTCACGCACGCGCGTGCCCACACCCATAATTCAATTCCTCCCCGTGCCCTGCCCCCCCCTGCGCATGTGCGTGTGACCCACTCGCTCCGCTTTTGGCACACGACAGCAAAAACGTTACCGGTGGGCCCGGTAGGTCCGTTTTTCACCCTCCCCAGGCTCCAGAGGCTTTCTTGAAGCCTGGGGAGGGCGAAAATGGCCTTCCCCACCCCACCGGAGGCCGGAAACAGCCCGTTTCCTGACTTCCAGTAGGCCTGGAAGGCCCGAAAAGCAGCTGGCTGGCGCACGCATGCGTGCTGGAGCTGAGCTAGGGCAACGCTCATGTGCCCACAGATATGGCTCTGTGTGCCACCTGTGGCACCCGTGCCATAGGTTCGCCATCATTCTGCTGGAGCAGGGGATTGGACTAGAAGACCTCCAAGGTCCCTTCCAACTCTATTATTCTGTTACAGGGCAAAAACGTGGCCCTGGATGTGGTTATCCCATAGTTCCATAATCGGGGGCAGCCGTATCCACCATTCTTGGAGCTGCCTGCTTTATTTTCATTTTTAAGAACGATGTTTCTAGACCAGATGAACCTGCGCGAGCAAAGCCAGTGGAAGAACTGAAAGGCCAAATGGCATACATCTCCTTACTCTTCCCTTTTGTCCCTAACAAAGATAAAATTCAAGTATCTGAAACATGCAGATATGTGTAAATTTATCCCCTTCCCCCAGCTTATCCTAGGCTAACTTTTCTTTTGCACAGAATCGGGAAAACCCAAGGAAATGTCTTTGTGATGACCCAGGGCACAGCACAGCAGCTGCCAGTTCAGTCTGCGCTGTTCTCGCCATCTCTCCACCCTCCGTGTTTGAGGATCAGGAGCCGGTGGTCCTTGTTCATTGCCTGAGCTCTGTCTCTCATGTTCACTGCTTAGCCTCTCCTGGTCATCCTGACCCCACTTCCTCCCTGCCTACAAGCCATCCCAATTCTGAAAGGTCCTGGCCTGACTGGGCCTGCTCCTCCCCATTTTCCTCCCAAGCCAACAAAGCCGCCCCCTCGATCTCCGTCTGCTCCAGTTCTGGCTCATCTTCCTCAGCCAATTCAGGCTCTGATGGGCGCATAACAGTCTTTATGAAGACCAACCTCACTCCCCACCCCCACCCCCCAAATGCGGAGACCTCTTTGTCCAGCAGGATGTTACAAAAACAGAAGATTAGAATGAGAAGAGAAGGAGGCTGACCTCGTAACAGATCCTGAGTAACTCGGAAACAGGAAACAAGGGTGCTGGGGTCATCCAGGTCTGGGGAAGTGTCTCCCAGTTGACAGAAGCACTGGGCCAGTGCGCTACCCCCGAGTCGATGCTTGTCAGGGGTCACAGCCACATGAAGCAAGGCCCCTACAATACGCCAAGGTGAGGAGAAGAAATTGGTGGATCAGGGAAATTTGTGAAGCTGCCCAAAGTCACCTCTAGGCAAGATGGCGTCATACAAGTCAAATAAATAAATAGAGGATTAGAGATGGATAGGAGGGAGGAAGGGAGGGAAGAAATAGAGATGGTTGGGAGGGAGAAAGGACAAAAGGATTAGAGATGGAGAGGGAGGGAGGATTAGAGATGGGAGAGGGAGGGAGGGAGGGAGGGAGGGAAGAGATGGTTGGGAGGGAGGGAGGGAAAAAGAAAGGAAGGATTAGAGATGAGAGGGAGGGAGGATTAGAGATGGAGAGAGAGGAAGGAAGGAAGAATTAGAGGTGGTTGGGAGAGAGGGAGAAAGTATGGAAGGATTAGAGATGGAGAGGGAGGGAGGGATGAAGGGCGGAAGGAAAGAAGGCAGGAAGAAAGGGAGGGAGGGAGGGAAGAGATTGTTGGGAGGGAGGGAGAAAGAAAGAAAGGAAGGATTAGAGATGAGAGGGAGGGAGGTAGGAAGGAGGGATGATTAGAGATGAGAAGGAGGGAGGATTAGAGATGGAGAGAGAGGGAGGGAGGGAAGGAAGGAAGAATTAGAGGCAGTAGGGAGGGAGCGATGGAAGGATTAGAGATGGAGAGAGAGGGAGGGAGGGAGGGAAAAAGAAAGAAAGGGAGGGAGGAAGGCAGGCAGGAAGGAAGAGATG
Organism: Pantherophis vulpinus; assembly: GCA_037215915.1. NCBI lineage: Eukaryota > Metazoa > Chordata > Lepidosauria > Squamata > Colubridae > Pantherophis > Pantherophis vulpinus. The sequence continues at coordinate 1,513,327 of JAXLNS010000042.1, forward strand.
GTTGGGAGGGAGAGAGAAAGAAAGGGAGGATGGATGGAAGGAAGGAAGGAAGAAAAGGAGGGAGGGAAGGAAGGAAGAAAGAAACGGTTGGGAGGGAGGGAAAAAGAAAGGAAGATTAGAGTTGGAGAGGGAGGGAAGAATGAGGGAGGATTAGAGATGAAAGGGAGAGAGGGAGGGAGGGAAGGAAGAATTAGAGACAGTTGGTAGGGAGGGAGAAAGGAAGGAAGGAAAGATTAGAGATTAGAGAGGGAGAGGGAGGGAGGGAGGGAGGGAAGGAGGATTAGAGATGGATATTCAGAAAGAAGGAAGAAAGGAATGAAGGGAGAGAGGGAGGGAGGAAGGAAGGCTTAAAGTGGGATTTAAACTCTATCAAAGTTTTTAATTCACCGTATTTGACTACCTTCAAATAACAACGTTTGACATTCTCAATACTCTTCGCCTTACCTTTCCCATCGGGGCATTTGAGGTCAGGGGTGATGGTGGCTGTGATATCAGGACAGACAGCGTAAGCTGAGATGACCAGGGTTCCTGGCGCAACGAAGAATACAATCATGAAAATAAAGACAGAGAAGGGAAAAAAAACATGTGACGTCAAAAAACTCCACAACCCAAAAACCCAGAGATGAAGAGCTGTGGGATCCCAGCAAACGGACCGCTTTCTGGGACCCAGCCTTAACATACAATATCCCAGGCCTCACCAGGCGCCTTGACCGTTTCTGTGCCAACCCGGGCTGCCATGCTGAGCGAGTCCTTCCCGCCATCCACCGCCACACCCAGCTCTCCCATGACGGAGCACATGGCACTGCAGGCTTCTGCCAGAGCTGCCCCCTCGCCTGGGAGCTTGGCTGGCCACATCCAGTTGCCGCTGCACTTCACATCCTGCATGGAGACAAGCAAGTTGCTTGGTTGTGTGGGAAGTACACCCCAAAAGGACAGTACCAGGAACCACTAAAACAGTACCAAAAGACTTAAAACAGCCCTTCCCACTTAAGAAATTCAAACCCCAAGCAAAAACACCAGCTCAAAGGAACACTTAAGTAGAGCAATAAAGATAAGTGGAAGCAGGCTAAAAATAACTCACTAAGGCACACCAGAACTTCCCTTTTCCTGCCCCTGACAGGATTAACACCCAGGATAGGAAAGACAAAGGTCCTGGGACAGGATTAACCCATTAAGGCAGGATTCAGGGCAATCATTTCAACCAAAACCCATCAAACTGTAGGAGCTTCAAAGGAAAATCAAGTATAAGAAGGCATAGGTTCGCCTTCCCACTGTGCTTGTAAACCAGGAACACTCGAGCTGTCTGCTTCTTGCCTTCCTTAATTAAAGAAATTCCACTCTCTGGCAGCTGGCTTCCATGTCAATTCCTCCTTAGCGGGGACGCCTTGCGCACGGTCACTCATGCCCTTGTCACCTCCCGGCTGGACTATTGTAATGCTCTCTACATGGGGCTTCCCTTGAAGAGCACTCGGAGGCTCCAACTGGTCCAGAATGCGGCTACGCGGGTGGTTATGGGCGCAACTCGTTGTGCCCACGTAACACCCCTCCTGCGTGAGCTGCACTGGCTCCCAGTGGTCTTCTGGGTGCTATTCACGGTGCTGGTTACCACCTTTAAAGCGCTCCATGGCATGGGACCCGGGTACCTTCGAGACCGACTTCTGCCACCAATAGCCTCCCACCGGCCAGTTCGCTCCCACAGAAAGGGTCTCCTCAGGGTGCCATCGGCCAAGTTATGTCGGCTGGCGACACCCAGGGAGAGGGCCTTCTCTGTGGGAGCCCCAACCCTGTGGAAGGAACTGCCCCCGGAAGTGCGTAAGATCTCCGACCTCCGGGTATTTCGTTGTGCACTCAAAACCCTGTTGTTCCGCCAGGCTGGGCTATCAACATAACAATTTTAAATTGGGTTTTAAATTCCTGGGGTTTTAAATTGGGCCGAATTCATTTAATAATTTTAAATTATTTTAACTGATGTTGTCTTGTGTTTTTAATAGGCTGTACACCGCCCTCAGTCCTTCGGGAGAAGGGCGGTATAGAAATAAAATTATTCTTATTCTTATTCTAGCACCGGTGACTGCTTTCCAGCTGGGAAACGAACTCAGGAAATTTTTTTCCCAGCAGTTGCAAGTACGATGACTCCAGTGCAGAGATTAACCGGAGGCCTAGTTGCATCAATGACTCTGATACAGAAATTAACCCGAGCTCACAAAAGAAAAGAGAATTTGGAAACCAGGAGAACAGTTGGGAAGAACACGACATTCAGAAAAAAAAGAGAATGAACTGAACAAGTGAAAATATATTTGCGCTTATGAAAAATGAGTATTTTACTCACCAGCAAGGAAATGCTTTCTTATGCCTTAATTAGAGCATTCTCTGCTCCACTAAACTAAACCAGAAAGGGTTAAAAATTCCTTTTATTGAAAGAGGTTATAATAAGCCTCTTCTGAACATTATCTGTCTTTTGTAGACTTAAGATATGTTTCACTCCTCTATGGTAAATGAGTCTGCCTATCTTTATCACAGTCCTACTCCTTATTGAAAACTGGGAAAATTTAATTCTAATAATTGGGCATCCATTTAAAATTACAGCTTACTGGTACAGCGATAGCTCCTCCCAACTAGGATCCTCCTCCTCCTTTTTTTAATGACCCCATAATCCCTTGCAGGATAGAGTGTGGGCAAATGAATGGAGCTGAGTGTTTAGTGGCCGGATGCCCTTCCTGTCACCAATGCGGAGGTTTTTTTCCAGCAGATAAAGTAGTGGCCAAAATTGTGGAAACCTTTTGAGAGAAGTGTATTTTTGAGGTTTGATGGCTAAGAACACCACTTTTTTTTTAATTTTTGGAGTTTCAAGATCATCATATTCCCCTGCTGGAATGGCCTGGGAATAGCCCAGACCTTAACCCAATTGAAAATCTATGGAGTCGACTCAAGAAACTTGTTAGTCTGAAGCAACCCAGCAATAAAACCCAGTTAATAGAAGCAATCATTCAATCAATCTTGGTTTTACATTATAACAGCTGCAGAACTAAAAGACTTGGTTCACTCCATGGGAAGACGTTGTAAGGCTGTCATTCATGCTAAAGGTTACCCAACTAAGTATTTTAACTGACATGGTGATAATTTTTGTATATCTCATTTTTTCTATGGGGATCGTTTTTGTATATCTCGTTTTTTCTACGTGCTTCACTTTTCTTCTTTATAGTGTAACTGCTATTCTAATAGCAAATCCTTCATCAACGTTATTGCATTACATTCTTGATTAAATTATCTTTCCATCGATATATAATTTTATGGTACTACTCCAAAAAAAAGTGGTGTTATTAGCTAGTTTTAGAAAATACACTTTTCTCGAAAGGTTTCCACAATTTTGGCCATTACTGTATGTTCTCAGCATACCCAATGAGAGAAATACCTGCCTCTACCAAGGATCAAACTCACAGCCTCCTGATTCCGAGGCAAGAGCTCCGCCTCTAAGCTACCGCACCATTCTTCTTCCCAATTAGGATATTGCTATGATATTGTCAAAATCATTACATTATAATTATTGCAGAAATAAATCTCAGTTCTTTCTTTTGTTCCAGAAATCTTGCTTTTTTTCTTATAACTGGAGCATCCAACATAAATTAATTGTTTCGGTCTTTTATTTTTAAACCCCAATGCACATATCAGCACTGGGTCTGTTAATCTTGAGGAAAATTTCTGGAGAACAGAAATTCTGCTGTGAAATTTTGGTGGATCGCAATAAAGAAATTGATTGCTTCTGGGTTTTCGAGTTCTTTCAATTTAAGGTTTTTTTTTCCTGGTTATTTTAAGCAATTTGAGATTAGTGGAGTTACAGACATCTGGAACAAGTCGCAATGACGTCATTGCAGTGGTGGGTTCAAAATTTTTTACTACCGGTTCTGTGGGTGTGGCTTGGTGGGCGTGGCAGGGGAAGGATACTGTAAAATCTCCATTTCCACCCCGCTCCAGGGGAAAGTTACTGCAAAATCCCCATTTCCTCCCGATCAGCTGGGACTCGGGAGGCAGAGAATAGATGGGGGCGGGGCCAGTCAGAATTTTTACTACTGGTTCTCCGAACTACTCTAAATTTCCGCTACCGGTTCTCCAGAACTGGTTAGAACCTGCTGAAACCCACCTCTGCGTCATTGTATGTCGTGTAAGATGATGTCATGCTGTGTGTGATGTCACTTCCTCCCTCGGTCCCGCCCCGAGTCCCTGACAAAGTAGAACAGAAACGCGGGAGGGGGCCACAGATTCACAAAGACTGAAGAAGGCGGGGCTTACCTTCAGATCGGTGACCTGAGCAAAAACCAGATTGGTGAGGGCTTCTCCCACGGCCAATCGGGCGCTGGCTGCAGGGTTTATAAGCCCTTTGATTGGCTGTTCTCCAAGAGCAGTGGCTCCTCCCACCGTTTCAAAAGGGGAAAGGGCCACCACGGCCACATCCGCCAGGGGTGTGTGGAGGGGACCGACGCACTGCTGCTGGGCCACCAGCCCCGTCACCGAACGATCAACCTATGCCAGGAAAATGGGAAACAAAAAAAAAAAGAAAGAAAAACGGGAACAAATCAGCAGAAAAAAAAGCAATATATACCGTATTTTTCGGAATATGATACACTTCCCTTCCCTAAAAGAGGGTGAAAATTTGGGTGCGTCTTATACACCGAATGTAGCCCTGCCCACCTGCCAGCCCCCACTCTTTGGCCTCTGCCTCCCAGCAATTTGCCTCCTTGCAGCAAACACCCCGTTTCAGTTTCAGCACAGCCTGATTAGCACAAGCAGCTGATTGTCGGTTCGATCGGCCTCCTGACCATCAGCTGTTTCAGGCTTCAGGGATTGCCATTGCCTATTGCCGCCTCAGTGCGCCTCCGTTATTGGCTGTTTGCTGCAAGGAGGCAAATTGCTGGGAGGCAGAGACAGATTTTTTTTCCTGTGCTAATCAGGCTGTGCTGAAACTGAAACAAGCTGTTTGCTGCAAGGAGGCAAATTGCTGGTAGTCAGCGACAGATTTTTTTTCCTGTGCTAATCAGGCTGTGCTGAAACTGAAACTGAAACAGGCTGTTTGCTGCAAGGAGGCAAATTGCTGGGAGGCAGAGGCAGAATTTTTTTTCTTGTTTTCCTCCCCCAAAAAAGTAGGTGCGCCTTATAGTCCGGAGCGTCTTATACTCCGAAAAATACGGTAAATCTTTTCTGCATCTAGCATCTGCATCTGTCATAGCAGGTTCCTGGTTGGTTAAAAAAAAACAAAACTAAGCAGATATAGAGTTGGCGGTCTGTGGAGTGGAGACCACAAGGAAATCCCAAGGCTATAGGCTACCTTAGGAAGTTGGAAACAGGTATCAATAAAAGGCAGAGCTCTTAAAGCTACACAGATGGGTCTATAGAGGCAGCCCAACCCAAGAAAGCCCAATGTAATCCAGACACTGACCTTGTTTGTGAGGTAACGTTTACTAGCCACTGCTGGGAGCTTCAGGACGAGTTGAAGGGCGTCCACCACCCTCAGGGCCTTAGGAATATCCAGAGGGCGAAGGGCTCGGTTTACACGGTTTAAAACAAATTCCTGGGTGGTGAGAAGAAAAACACGGCATGCATAGCGTTATTAACATCACTGGAATATTCCTCTCTGTTCTTTTTTCTTTTAAGTTTACATAATTTTATTAGTTTATTTAAGTACTAGCTGGACGCCTGTGCTTCGCTACGAAACTATGTGCTCGGGCTTGATAAATTGACACTTGCAGCCTGAAACTTAATGTAGAATGTGTAACTCCGTAACATCAGAGTGTGTTAATATAATGCAACTGGCAGTTGGAACAGAGTGGGAGGGGGAGTAGAATGTCCCAGCCCGCAGCATCCATCGGTATTCATCTGGCTAGCATCCTGTCAGTGTGTGAGAGAGTTGAGTGGTGTTTGGAAACTCAAACAGTATTTGCTGTGTGAGCAAGAAGGAGACAGGAAGGAGGCTGGGCGTGGCTTAGGTCTGTTGTGAAAGTAAAACTGAAAGTGAAACTCCTCTCCTCTGCTTGTGTTTTGCATTTGGAACAGATTTCTTTTGAGGTGGGGAGGGGGAGTACAACTCCTTAGCATCAGAGCATGTTAATCATAATATAGGAAATACTAATGCTCTGATGGTCATTTTGAAAAATCCTTTCTTAGTGAGCACCTAAAAGCCAAGGGGAACATACGTGGCAAATTTCAAGTTTGTAGGCTTTACGGTTCTGGAGATTTCATGATTAATGCGTGAGTGATTTTCACTTTTATATATATAGATTAAATACAAAGGGAAATAAAAATTAATAATGGGAAACTAGGGGAAGGAAGAAAGGGAAGAAGAAAACTCCAGTTTTCTAGTTTTAGAAAATACACTTTTCCCAAAAGGTTTCCACAATTTTGGCCACTACTGTACAGGTAATGTTCAACTACCTGTATACCATACAATTTTCCTAGTGACCATTTTAAGTTACAACGGCCCTGAAAAAAGTGATTTAATGGCCATTTTTCACACTTATGACCGTTGCAGCATTCCCCATGGACAGGTCATTAAAATTCAGACGCTTGACAACCGATCCCTAATTATGACGGTCGTAGTGTCCCAGGGTCATGGGATCATCTTTTGCGACAAGCAAAATCAATGGGGAAGCCAGATTCACTTAACAACCATATTACTCACTTAAAAACTGCAGAGATTCACTTAACGATGGTGGCAAGGAAGGTCGTAAAACGGGGCAAAACTCACTTAAAAACTGTCTGGCTTAGCCACAGAAATGTTGAGCTCAATTGTGGTCCTAAGTCGAGGACTACCTGTATGTATGAATCAGTGGTGGTATTCAGCCGGTTCGCACCGGTTCGGGAGAACCAGTAGTGGAAAAAATGCTACCGGTTTGTCTGAACTGGTATTTCCGACAATCACCTGTGCTGTGCAATTTATATTCGCTAGAAAGAAGGAAATCCTGCTTTCTAGAGAATCTAAATCGTGCGGCACAGCTGTTCCCCTCCTCGCTGTTCTACATACCGTCTTAAGACTCCTTTTTCTGCGTTGCGCGGTAGCAAACCTCAGAGGATTTCACCACTGGTATGAATCCTCCAAACTTAACAAATTCCTGAAACTTGGTCACATCCCTCAAGGAGAATTGAGTTAATCTGTCTTCAGTATCCCTGGTTGAATGTTAATCGGATCTTTTTTTTTTTTTTTTAATGCTGGGAGACTCATTTGTGCCCTTCTGTACCTTACGTGGCATCTTGCCAAGAACCCATTCCAGCTTCAAATTCACAGGGGTGTCCCTTTCTCCTGTATCGTATTTGTCCACCTCTGCCGTACTTGCTGGGGACTTTGTGTCATCTACCAACACAATCTGTCAAGAAGAAGAAGACGAGGCAACTTCAAAGCAGAGACACACACAAGGCCAAGCTCTAGGATTTACTGAACAATCCATCCGTGATTTGATTCTCTTTGGACCTGTTGTGGCCCGCCAGCGGCCAGCAGAGCTGGCAGTAGATTTGGACAGTGAGGAGGTTGGGGAGGAACGTGGGCCAGTCCTGGAGTCTCGGGAAGGCTCGGACGAGGGCTCTGCGTCAGAGGCAGAGAGGAGGCCAGGGCCATCTGGTAGTTATGTGCTGCCTCCAGAGACTCCGGAATCTGACATAAGCGAGGCAGAAGAACAGTGTGAGCCTGTTCTCAGGGTGCACATGAGCAGAGCTGCCAAAGGCAAGAACAATTAAGAAAAAAAAGGGTGACTCGGGAGTAAGTCTTGGAGATGATTGGCCCCTCCCATAAGACATAAAAGAGGAGCAAACGGATTTGAGCCTTTGCAGGAAGCAATAAGTTCATATAGTCAATTCAAGCTCTGAGAAGTCTGTTCGACTCTGTGCTCCATTTGGCCTTGCAAAACTAATTGAAATTAGGTCTCTGGTAGCATTTCAAAGGAGATAAAGGTGGATGCTTATCAACATTACCCTGAAAGACTGTGTCAACTCGAGCAGACATCTGTCAGAATTTTCACAGACTGTTTGTGAATCATTACGGGCTGTGAATGACCGTAATTCACAGCCGTCTCAATAAAAGAGGTTTTTCGGGACTAAGATTGTGATATATGCTTTCTCAGGAACCCTAGGTCAGAAGAGGACCCTGAAATATAGTGTAGGATTTACCATAGCTGGGATCCCACAGTAAGCTACGCCAGGGGTCTCCACACTCGGCAGCTTTAAGTCTTGTGGACTTCAACTCCCAGAATTCCCAGCACAGCTTGGCTGGGAATTCTGGGAGTTGAAGTCCACAAGTTGCCAAGTTTGGAGAGCCCTGAACTAGGCCCAGAACCAGCCTACTACATGCATAATGGGTGAACTGAAGAGTTCAAAGGACTTTCTCTCAAATTATTTCAGTTTTTTTGCTTTCTGCCCCTTTATTCCTTCATATTCACTTTGATTTTTACCTCCCAGTCTGGTCCATTCTATATTTTCAGAATTACAGGACTACCCGTGCATGTTCTTAAATTGTGAGCTACCCGGAATCATTTGCTGAGATGGGCGGCTATAGGAAATGAAATGAAATGAAGTGAAATAAAATATAAAATCAAATCAAATCAAATCATAAAATCAAATCATAAACAAAAATAATAAAATATAAAATCAAATCAAAATCATAAACAAAAATAATAAAATATAAAATAAACTAAAATAATAAAATATAAAATAAAATAAATAATAAACTAAACTAAACTAAAATAATAAAATATAAACTAAACTAAAATAATAAAATATAAACTAAACTAAACTAAACTAAAATAATAAAATAAAATAAATATTAAACTAAACTAAAATATAAAATATAAACTAAACTAAACTAAAATAATAAAATATAAACCAAAATAAACTAAAATAATAAAATATAAACTAGAATAAATAATAAACTAAAATATAAAATATAAAATATAAAATATGAGCTAAACTAAAATAATAAAATAAAATAAATAATAAACTAAACTAAAATATAAAATATAAACTAAACTAAAATAATAAAATAAAATAAATAATGAACTAAACTAAAATATAAAATATAAACTAAACTAAACTAATAAAATCTAAAATCAAATCAAAATCATAAACTAAAATAATAAAATATAAAATAAAATAAAGAATAAAATAAAATAAAATAAAATATAAAATAAAATAAAATAATAAAATAAATAATAAAATAAACTAAAATAATAAAATATAAACTAAACAAACTAAAATAATAAAATATAAACCAAAATAAACTAAAATAAAATATAAACTAAAATAAATAATAAAATAAAATATAAAATGTAAAATATAAACTAAATTAAAATAATAAACTAAACTAAATAATAAACTAAACTAAATAATAAACTAAACTAAAATAATAAAATATAAACTAAAATAACTAATAAAATAAAATATAAAATAAAATAAAATAATATATATAATAATAAAATAGATAAAATCAAATAGATAAAATCAAATAAAAGTATTTAAAACGGTATTGTACTCCGAGGTGATTTGGAACCATCCCAGCCAGCTTTTAACAAGCAAAGTTAATGGAGGAAGCCAGATTTGCTTAACAACCGCATGATCCACTTATCAACCATGGCAAAAAGATCCTAAAATCAGACGTGACTCATTTAACTGCCCACCTCGCTTATCAATAAGAAGTTCTGGTCCCAATTGGAGTCTAACATGGGCATTAGGCTTAGAAAGGTCCTAACTGATCTATCAGATAGGGCCTCCCAAATACTGAGAGTGGCAACACTATCTTCTGGTCTACTCTCTCGTTTCCTACAGAAGGATTTCCCTCGCCCTTTCATTTGTGCCCAACCCAATAGATCGATGATCCTCTATGCGCCAATTTCTCTCTCACCTTCCCATTGCCCGTGATTTTGCCAACGAAGTCAACGGCGCATCTCTCGCGGGAAGCCAGGCGTCGCAGAAAATCAGCTCGGCGTGGCTGAAGCAGGAGCGCATTCGATTCTTGATATTCGGCCCCCCAGATTTCCAAAACACTCAAAGTGGGGTCTCCCAGCTAGGAAATGAACGAGAGGAAGAGATTGAGAGAGAGAGACAGAGAGCAGGCTAAACTCCGCAGAATCTACAGAGAGAAAGAAGGCGCAATGAACAGTAAAGATGTCCTCGACTTACAACCGCGACTGAATCAAAGTTTCTGTTGGTAAGTGAGACATGTTGTGAAGTGAATTTTGCTCCATTTTACGGCCTTTCTTGCCACCGTTAATTACAGTAGTGGCCAAAATTGTACAAACCTTTTGGAAAAAGTGTATTTTTGAGGTTTGATGACTAATAACACCACTTTTTCCCCCCTGAGTTTCAAGATAATCCTATTCCACTGCTGGAATGGCCTGGGAATAGCCCAGACCTTATCCCAATTGAAAATCTATGGAGTTGGCTCAAGAAACTTGTTAGTCTGAAGCAACCCAGCAATAAAACCCAGTTAATAGAAACAATCATTCAATCAATCTTGGTTTTACATTATAACAGCTGCAGAACTAAAAGACTTGGTTCACTCCATGGGAAGACGTTGTAAGGTGATTACCCAACTAAGTATTAACTGACATGGTGATAATTTTTGTATATCTCATTTTTTCTATGGGGATAATTTTTGTGTATCTCGTTTTTTCTAAGTGCTTCACTTTTCTTCTTTATAGTGTAACTGCTATTCTAATAACAAATCCTTCATAAAAGTTATGGCATTACATTCTTGATTAAATTATTTTTCCGTTGATATATAATTTTATGATACTACTCCCCTCAAAAAGTGGTGTTAGAACATCAGGGTTTTGAGGGCACGGCAGAAAGCACGGAGATCAGGGATATTCCGTATCTCAGGGGCAGTTCATTCCAAAGGGTTGGAGCCCTCACAGAGAAGGCCCTCCCCCTGGGAGTCGCCAGTCAGCATAATTTGACTGACAGTATCCTGAGTAGTCCCTCCCTGTGAGAACGAACTGGTCGGTGGGAGGCTATTGGTGGCAAAATTAGAATTAGAATTAGAATTAGAATTAGAATTATTGGCCAAGTGTGATTAGACACACAAGGAATTTGTCTTTGGTGCATAGGCTCTCAGTGTACATACCTACAATAGTGATAGATCATTATCATAGTCATTGTAAAAATAGATTCATCATAAAACATTAGATACAACACTTAGTGGTACTCATGGACACGAAATAAGCAATCAACATAAATCATACTAGGATACTAATTAAACAATTTAAATTGTAAGATACAAGCAACAAAGTTACAGGCGTAAGAAGGTAAGGAGATAGGGAATAGAGAAGATGAGAATAATGATGGTACCTTTCTAGATAGTTCGAAAGTGTTGTGGAAATTAGTTGTTTAGCAGAGTGATGGCATGTGGGAAAAATTGTCCTTGGGTCTAATTGTTCTGATGTGTGGTGCCCTATAGCAGGAGTCACCAACCTTTCGGACTTCAGAGACCACTAAATTCATAATTTTAAATCCCGTGATGATCTGCCTAATGACCGGCTGGGTGGGCGTGGCTAGATGGTCATGTGACTGGGTGGGCGTGGTCAACTTGATGTTACTCACATCGAGGGATGCCTCGACGGCCTCTACTCGCCCCTCCACTCCCAGCCTCTCCTCGCCTCCCCATCCGGGCTCCTTGGGCCCCAACAGGAAGCAGTTGCTGGAGCTAAGTGGCCACCACAAGATAAGAGTTGGCAAAACAGCTGGCTCAGTTCAAATTGGATCTGACCGAGAAGGAGGCTCAGCAGAAGCACCTCACTGAGGACTAGGAGCATAGGCTTTCCAAGCAGAGGGAAGACCTGCGGGAGTTCAAGGCCAGGTACCGGCACCTGGAGGCTCAGTGGGCTTCCAGGCGATGATGCAGTCCCACTGGAACGAGGCCCTCCGGCTCTTTGCCACCAGCGGCACTTCCCTCTAGCCTTCACCCAAAGCCCCACACCAGGAGGCTGAAGCAGACCCCAAGTCAGAATTTCTGCCCCCCTCCAACTTGCACAAAAAGACCCCGAAGCGGGAGACTCTCTGCAGCAACACAAATGTTCATTGCATGTATCCGGACCAATAACCATAGCTTGAGGACCCCTGATTTAATGCAATATAAAAAATGCAAATAATTTTTCTGCGGACCACCAAAATTTTCTCGCGGACCACCAGTGGTCCACGGACTACCAGTTGGTGACCGCTGCCCTATAGCGTCGTTTTGAGGGTAGAAGTTGAAACTTTTTATGCTCAGGATGTGAGGGGTCTATAGATATTCTGACGATCAGGCAAATCTGCTGGGATCGCCAGAGGCTTTTAAAGGGATTTTTTTTCCCTACAACCTCCTCGGCTGGAGAGATTGCAGGAAAATTTTTTTCAGAAGCCTCTGAATGCGAGTGTGAAGATGCTACGTATTTTCATATATGGTGGACATGCAAAAAAATTAAGGCTTTTTGGATAAAAATATGGAGGATTATTCAAAATATTTTAAAGAAAAAGATTAAATTTACACCACAGGTTTTTTTTTGTTGGGAATAGTTACAGATTGTACTATAATAGAGACTAAGTTGGTTTTGAATTTAATAACAGCTGCCAGGTTACTGGTGGCACAGTATTGGAAGAAGGAAGAGCCACCTACTATTGAGGAATGGACACTAAAAGTTGTGCATTTGGCGAAGATGGCAAAAATTTCATCGTATCTTAAAGACCATTCAAATGAAAGATACATATTGCAATGGAGAAGATGGATCGACTGTATTCAAAATAAGTATCAGACTAAGAAGATTCATATAGTTTATGAATGAAACATTTTTAATCCTTAGTTTATGTTTATAGGGTTTTGAACTATAAGGAGTTAAAGTCCTAGAGAGAATTTGAAGTTAACAATTTGTTAGCATATTTTAGTTTTATGTTTGTGAATGCTATACCCTGTGCTTGTTCTGGGAAGTCTAGGGAAGGGGGTGGGGTGGGGGATGGGGGAGGGGGAAAGGATGGGTGGGAGGGCAAGGGGGGAGGGATGGGGTGAGGGGGGAAGGGGGGGAGAAAATGTTTGTATTTCCTATAAAACTTTTCAATTAAAAAAAAAAAGAAGAAGCCTCTGAAGATCCCAGCTGAGCCGTGCGATCATCAGAGGCTTTTTTTTAACTTTTAAAAGCATTTTTTCAGCCGAAGAGGTTGTAGAAAAAATGCTTTCAAAAGTTAAAAAAAAAAAAAAGCCTCGGATGAGGTGGGCGGGATAAGCAAGCGGCGACAGGGCTGGGGACCGGTTCGGGGGCGTGGCCAGCCAATGTTATTACCGGTTCTCCGAACTACTAAAATTGTTTACTACCGGTTCTTGCGAACTGGGAGCAACCCACCACTGACAGGTCCTCAACGGAAAGCAAGTTGGTAGCCATTGTTTTTTTCTGCAGTTCTAATTATTTAATTAATCTAATTCATCACTGCAGTTGTAAAACTAGTAACACGGTTGCTAAGTAAATCTGGCTTCCTCACTGACTTTGTTTGTCAAAAGGGGATCACATGATCCCGGGAGAGCACAACCGTCATAAATACGAGCCAGTTGCCAAGCATTTGACCATGTGACCGCAGGGATGTGGCAATGGTCGTTAATGGAGCCTGGATAGCTCTGCAGACTAAAAGCACTGTAATTTAACACCAGCTGCCTGCAATTAAAGTAAGATCGAATCTCACCAGGCTCAAGGTTGACTCAGCCTTCCATCCTTTCTAAGGTAGGTAAATTGAGGACCCAGTTTGTGGGGGCAATAAGCTGACTTTGTATAATATACAAAAGTATGAAGGCTATTGCTTAGCGCACTGTAAGCCGCCCTGAGTCTCCGGAGAAGGGCGGCATATAAATCAAATTTTAAAATAAAATAAAATAAAATAAAATAAAATAAAAAGTGTGGAAAAAAGGGGTCGTAAATCACTTTTTTCAGTGCCATTGCCACTTCGAACGGTCACTAACAAATGGTTGTAAGTCAAGGACGACCTGTACTGATTTATTTTATTTATTTTTATTTTATTTGATTTCTATACCGCCCTACTCCCAAAGGACTCAGGGCGGTGCACAGCCAAACAATAAAACACATACATACAAAATTTAAAAGTAGAATAAAATCAAATTAAATAATTTTGGCGCCGACAAATTTAAAACCCCAAAGTTTTAAAACCAATTTAAAATTGAATGTATAAAATACTAAAGGATATTTGAAAATTAAAAATCTTTTATAAAAGAGGGAGAAAATTAGGCCAGGCCCGCCTGGTGAAATAGTAAGGTCTTTAAAGCAGAAGAATTTTTAATTTTAATTTGCGGAAGAATCTCCAATCAAGCGTGGGTTTTACCTTTCAGCTTAACCTGGGTTTTCATTCTGTTTGCATCCTTTTTATTTTGGGGGGGGGGGGAAATTGCTGCTGGGGTTGAATTGGGAAAGTTTGAAACAGGCCGTCAACGGTCCGACTAGCGAACCCAAAAGAAGCAGACACTCGGGATCTTTGAATTCCCCAAAGTATAACTTTATTGGATACCTCAGGGCTGTCAAACTCCCGGTCTGTGGGCCGGATGCATCATGTGCTGGCCATGCTTATACCTGGTTTAGTGAAGTGGGGTGGAAGGGGGAGAGTCCAGATACGTCATGTGACCAGGAGTGGGCTAGGGGTTTGGGAGAACCTCTAGCTAAGATTCTGTGCAGTTCGAAGAACCCCCAAATCCCACTCCTGGCTGGCCCCGCCCACCCCTCCCTTCCCAGGAGTCCCCATGTGGCCCCTTTTGGACGCAGTTAAGCGCAGGGCACACGCAGAGGCTTAGGGAGGGTGATAAACGGGCTACTGGAAGTTCGGGAAGGCCAGAGACTGAGGTGGCCGTTTTCGCCCTCCTGGAGGCTCGAGAAAAACCTCTGGAGCCTGGGGAGGGCAAAAATGCCCCCCCCCCAGCCGTTGTGCAGGAGGCCGAGTAGGCCACGCCCACCATGGTCACGCCCACCCAGCAACCAGGCAGAGAACCCCTTGCTAAAATTTTTGAAGCCCACCCCTGCACATGACGCTGCCACGACAATGTCAGTTTGAAACCCCCGGGACACACCATCTTGGAACTGCAGAAGCAAAACCAGCTCTGGTTTTTCCGTGCAAAAACTCACTTAGTTAAACAATAGATTCCCCTTCTCCCCACCCCTGGGTGTTCACACTGTCCAACTATAAAACTTCTTTTGTTATGGGAACAGTCCATGTCTCCGTCTAACACTTGCAGTAGTGACCTTGACGAGTGGTTCAGGCTCTCACGGTCCGTAGACAAAAATCTTAGCATTCCATTTGCCCTCTCCCTGCTTCCATTTGAATGGCAAGTTGAAGAGCAATAGATAGAAGCTCAGAAGAAGCAAAGTGATTCAATCTTGACGCAGATATTGGGGATCAGGGTAGATCAGGGGTGTCAAACACACGGCCCAAGGTCCGGATGCGTCACATGCTGGCCATCCCCACCCCTATTTTAGGGAAGGAGAAAAAGGTTGTGATAGGTCACGTGATGACAATATGTCGTCGTGAGTTTGACACGCCTGGGGGTAGATCAACCACTGCAAGGCTTAAGCAAAGACACACCTGGAAACGGCTCGCGTAGATAGTAGCTCCTGCCGGCTCGCTCAACTCCTTCAGGACATTCCCTTAAAAAAAAGAGAGAAAGTTCTTTAGGACAGGGGTCCCCAACCCCCAGTCCGTGGACCGGCACCAGAAACCAGAAAGCATGCCAGAAACCAGTCCACACAAACCAGCGAAACCTCATCTGTGGGATACAGGCAGCATGCAAAATTACCGTTACGGTTTGCAATAACACTGTTGCTTAGTTTAATAATGTTTATAATTTGATGATTCTAATGCTTTCTATGTTATAAGCCATTGGACTGGAGATAGACAGCAAATAAATTTCTAAATAAATAGATTTTTAAATAAAGAAATACAAATTTGTAAATAAATACATTTCTGAATAAATAAATTTCTAATTAAACAAATAAATAAATTTCTAAATAAATAAATAGATTTCTAAATAACTAAATAGATTTTTAAATAAACAAATTTATAAATAAATACATTTCTGAACAAATAAATAAATTTGTAAATAACTAAATTTCTAAATAAATGACTAAATTTCTAAATAACTAAATAGATTTTAAAATAAACAAATTTCTAAATAAATACATTTCTGAATAACTAAATTTTTAAATAACTAAATAACTAAATTTCTAAATAAATAACTAAATTTCTAAATAAATGACTAAATTTCTAAATAACTAAATTTTTAAATAAATAAATTTCTAAATAAATAACTAAATTTCTAAATAACTAAATAGATTTTAAAATAAACAAATTTCTAAATAAATACATTTCTGAACAAATAACTAAATTTCTAAATTAAATTTCTAAATAAATAAGTAAATAGATTTTAAAATAAACAAATTTCTAAATAAACAAATTTCAAAATAAATACATTTCTGAACAAATAACTAAATTTCTAAATAAGTAAGTAAATATACTTCTGCGGTTTGGTCCTTACAGGTAGTCCTCGAGTTATGACCATAATGGACCCTAAGACATGATATTTCTTTGCAGCGGTCATAAAGCAAATGCAGTCATTAAGCGAACCCATGGTTCGCGACGGCTGGAGCACCCCAAAAATCCTCCCTTCTCCCATGCTCACCATTGCCTCCGGCACCCTGGTCATGCAAACTGCAGATGGGGTTGTTCTCTCCGCTCTCTACGCATCCCCTCAGCACCCGGTTCATCTTCTGTTCCATCTCAGCGTCACCGCGTTGCACGGCTCCAAAATCCAGCTCGCTGGCGTTGTCGCCCTGTACCTAAATGGGCACATGAGAGGTTGGCAGGTGGGAGCTGGGCCACAACGGGAAGAGTACAGGTAGTCCTCACTTATCCCAAAGGTGTTTTTTTTTTCAAGAGGCAAACTGGACTATCTGGTTTTCCTTTGAAGACCTTCCGCTTTTCATCCAAGAAGCTTCTTCAGCTCTGACAGGATGGTGGGGAATGGAAAGATTTATACTATCCAGTCAGAGTGCGCCCAGTGTGACTATGTGAGACAAACCAGACACAAATACATTAAACAAGAAGTTTGTATCTAAATAGTGGTTTTATCTACAAAGACTATATACCAGTGGTGGGTTGCTCCCGGTTCGCCCGAATTCGGGTGAGCTGGTAGTGGAGGCTCTGCCCACCTGCCCAGACATCATCAAAAACTATCTGCGCAGAAGCGCCGCACGCTCGCAAAGCGAGCACGCGCGCCCGTAAAGCGAGCACGCCAGTGGTGGGTTCCTCCCGGTTCAGCCCGGTTCAGCCGAGCCGGTAGCGGTGACGTTATGACATCACCGAACCGGTGCAGCACCATACCAGCCTCCTCGCTGTCGGAATCAGCTACTAGCTGCACAGGCCGCTTGCGGGCCACAAAACATGATCTCAACAGGCTTATAAAGATACTTGCCCTTCAGCAGGGAATCACTGCCATCGTTTAGCGAGTCACAATGTGACCGCAGCAGGCTTAGGGTATCCCTTCCCTTTCTGTCACCGTGGTCATTCGGCGAGATGTCACGTGACAGCAATTTGCGATTTTACTGCTGACTCGCTTGCCAGAAGCCAGTTGTAAAGTCTACAAATGGTGATCAGATGACCAAAGGGATTGCTGCTATGAGGATTGGTCACAAAGCAAGGGATTTTTTTCATAGGTCGTAATTTTGAACGGTCGTTAAACGGGGCAGGCTGTGAGGGAGGACTACTGTAGCTTTGACACCACAGGTCCAGAAGTACAAGAATGGTGGTTAGCATCTACTTCCTGCCCCTGCTTTCTTAAATCAAAGATGTTGAAAGAAATCTAGAATAGAGAGCGTCATGCCCCCGTCGAAGGAGCGGCTACGTTGGCTTGGGAGGAAAATGGGGAGGAGCAGGCCCAGTCAGGCCAGGGCCTTTCAGGATTGGCTTGTGGGCAGGGAGGAAGTGGAGTCAGGATGACCAGGAGAGGCTAAGCCGTGAACATGAGAGACAGAGCTCAGGCAATGAGCAAGGACCACCACCTCCTGATCCTCGAGCACCGAGAGTGGAGAGAAGGCGAGAACAGCGCAGACTCACCCGACTACTCGGGAGGAGAGCGCCCCTTCCCTCTTCACAAGACACACCTGGGGACTGAGCCTTAAGGAGACACTGTGGGGAGGGGCATTTGTCGGGAACAAACGTTGAATTCCTGGAGTGTTGAATGCTGACGTTTGAACTTTCCTGGATTCCTTGCATTCTTTCTGGATTTCTTGCTTTGCAGCCATGGTGCGCAGTGTTGGGCTGGACTATTTACAGACAGAGGCTGCTTGAAGTGTGCATGTGTGTGTCATCACTTTGCTCTGGGACTTGCCAGAAATGTGGGGGCGCTTGGGGAAATTTGAAGCAATAAAGAGGCGGTTTGAACTGCCAGCTGCCTGGAAGTTATCTCTGTGCCTTGCCCCGGGTCAACAAAAGAAGAAAAGTTCCTCAGTTTACCTGGATGGAAGACGCAGCTCCTCCTCCGACCCCAATTCGGTAGACAGGCCCTCCAACCTTCACCACATCCATCCCTGGGGAAAAAAGATGAAAACCACAAAGTGAAATTTCGGACTTGGAGACTGAATTCAGCTTGGGGTTGCCGCTGGCTGGAATATAGGTAGTCCTCAATTTACAACCACAACTGAGCCCAACATTTCTGTCGCTAAGTGAGACATCTGTCAAGTGAGTTTCACCTCATTCCTTGCCACCATTGCTAAATGAACCCCTGAAGTTGTTAAGTTAGTAACATGGCTATTAAGTTATGGCTTCCCCGTTGATTTTGCTTGTCAGAAATTTACAAAAATTAATTTTACATGACTCCGAGACACCACAAAGGTCATAAGTAGGAATCAGTTGTCAAGGGTTTGAATTTCAATCACATGACCATGAGATGCTGAAATGAAATAATTATGTCACTTTTTTTTCAGTGCTGTTGTTAACTGTGATAATGTTGTAACTGTGAAAGCTTTACAGTTTGAACCGTCACAAAATGAAGTGCTGTTAAGTTGAGAATGACCTGTAGATTTGGGATACTATCAGGGGTGAAATCCAGCAGCTTCTGACAGGTTCTGGAGAACCGGTAGTGAAAATTTTGAGTAGTTTGGAGAACCGGCAAATACCACCTCTGGCTGGCCCCAGAGTAGGGTGGGAATGGGGATTTTGCAGTATCCTTCCCCCAGGAGTGGGATGGGAATGGAGATTTTGCAGTATCCTTCCCCTGCCATGCCCACCAAGCCACACCCACAGAACCGGTAGTAAAAAAAATTGGATTTCACCACTGGTTCCAATATGCTACAATCCTGAAGAATTCTTACCTGGCTGGGGAGTCTCCTTACGGACATGTATGTCTTCAATTGCTCCAATGCCTCCGCTGAACATGATGGGCTTGATCCATTCGTGCCGGTCCCCGTCCCCCAGGCGCATCCCAAAAGAACGTGCGAACCCTACATCAAGGAAGACGGGTGAATTTAAACAATGGCCCTTTCCCACGCAATCTTGCACATGCCTCCAGTTTATAGTGTGGGTGGTTTGAAGATGAGTGGACTTCAATTCCCAGAATTCCCCAGCCAGCCCAAGCTTGGTGGCTTGAAGATACATGGACTTCAACTCCCAGAATTCCCAGGAATCCAAGCTTCAAGATGCATGGACTTCAACTCCCAGAATTTCCCAGCCAGCCCAAGCTTGGTGACTTGAAGATGCGTGGACTTCAACTCCCAGAATTCCCAGGAACCCAAGCTTCAAGATGCGTGGACTTCAACTCCCAGAATTCCCAGGAATCCAAGCTTCAAGATGCATGGACTTCAACTCCCAGAATTTCCCAGCCAGCCCAAGCTTGGTGACTTGAAGATGCGTGGACTTCAACTCCCAGAATTCCCAGGAACCCAAGCTTCAAGATGCGTGGACTTCAACTCCCAGAATTCCCCAGCCAGCCAAAGCTTGGTGACTTGAAGTTGCGTGGACTTCAACTCCCAGAATTCCCAGGAACCCAAGCTACAAGATGCGTGGACTTCAACTCCCAGAATTCCCCAGCCAGCCAAAGCTTGGTGACTTGAAGATGCATGGACTTCAACTCCCAGAATTCCCAGGAACCCAAGCTACAAGATGCGTGGACTTCAACTCCCAGAATTCCCCAGCCAGCCAAAGCTTGGTGACTTGAAGTTGCGTGGACTTCAACTCCCAGAATTCCTCAGCCAGCCGGCTGGGGAATTGTGGGAGTTGAAATCCACACAATCTTCAAGCCGCCAAAGTTAATAAACACTGCTCTACTTCCTCTGCCCCTTTCCATGCTTCTATAGTCAGCAGCTTTCAACAAAACAAACCACAATTTCAAGCACACCACCGGCTGGATCTCAAGAGCACACCACCAGCAAGCTCACCTGCCAGCACAGGTTCCCCAAATTTGTTGCCGTAGTCCGATGCGCCGTCGCTGGCACCAATGGCCACTTCCACAGGCCGTGCAAAATTATCAGGGTATATGAAAGACGAATCTTCCCAAGGTAACGAGTATCCTGTAAGGAAGAATACAAAAGAGAGGGTTTTTTTCCCAGAGCTACCCTGTTTCCACGAAAATAAGACCAGGTCTTATTTTCGGGGGATGTCTTACACTGACTCAACTCACGGCAGCGGCACTGACAGCCCCGCCCAGCAGGAGCCCGCTACCAGCCCACTTCTTCTGCAGCCGCTTGCCGCCGCTCGTGCGTGTTGCCTCCGGCCTCCATTTTGCCTTTCCTGAAGGCCTCTGACGGCAAAACGGAGGCCAGGGGTGACACACATGTCACTGGAACCCGTTTCTCGGCTGCAGAGGCCTTTCTTTTTTTTTTTTTTTGAAATTTTTTTTTATTTATTTTTAAACATAAAACAGCATCTTTTTAGAGCAAGGGTTTGATCCGGGATAAAATAAGTATAAATTCCAAATTTCATCCGTTAACATCTTAAAGGAGAAAAAAAGAAAAAAAAGAACAAATCTAAACCCAATTTTTATCATTCAATCTAACATCTTATTCTAACATTTAATATTTTATTATGTAATCACCCTAAATCTTAAACTTCCAATCTAAACAGCTCTTTATAATATTCATTTATCATTTTAACAATCAGCATTTTATATATTTTCCTTACTTCAAAGACCCAAATCAAGTCAATGTTTCTTTTAACTCACATCTAATAATCAACATAAAGTATTTTATGCCTCTCTTAAGAACATTTCAAAATCAGTAACTGGTCTTCAAAAATATCTCCTTCACTCCTCTTAGGTTTACTTTTAGCTGGATTGCAGCTTAATTAGCTGGTTTCCAGGGATGCTTTCCTCCACTCCTAACCTTATTTGTTGGCTGGATCACAGTTTAGTTTTAACTGCTTTCCAACATTTTCTCCTTCACTCCTCCTAGGTTTATTTTGGCTGGATAACAGCTTTTCAGCTGTTTTCCAGGGATGCTTCTTGAAGGCCTCTGATAGTGAAACAGAGGCCGGGGACGATGTGCGCAAGCGGAAGCAAGCGGCTGCAAAAGAAGTGGGTTGGCAAGGTGAGGCAGTTGTCGGGGTGTGCGAGGCCTGGTAAGTAGGGCAGCTCCACCTCTCCATCCCCACCCTAGCTTGATTTTTACCTGTGCACCTGGCCCCAACCCATGCACCCCGGAGTGGGCAGGATCTTAACTAGGGCTTATTTTGGGGGTAGGTGTTCTACCCCAGCTACGGACCCAAAAGAACGCAGCACACACAAAGTCTGTACAAACCTTAGTTTACTAAATTAAATAAGTTTTTTTTCCAAACAAAGGCTGTTAATTAACTTTCTTAACAGCCTACAAAAATCCAAAGAATAAATAATCTTAATCTTACTATGATTGGCAGAAAGCCCAGAAGCAATTTGCAAAGAACTAAGATCAAGGCACGAAGGAGAGTGAACTTGTTCCCTGCAAATTGCTTCAGCAATTCCTCCTTAAATAGGCTAAGGGAGTGGCCAATTAGCCCCAAGCCTTATTCTTGAGGAGGCACTCCTGCCTTTTGGCAGCTCTCCGCACCCGTGCATCGAGAAGAGGCTCCTCCTCTTTGTCCTCTTCACTTAAGGGAGCTTCTGGAGGTTCTGAAGGCCCTGGATGAATCCCCACCTCTGGCACCACATCTTCTCCAGCCTCGTTGTCCAACTCGAGTGCCAGCTGCACAGGCTGCTGGCGCAACACCACACCAGCCTCCTCATTGTCCAAATCAGCCACCAGCCGCACAGGCCGCATACGGGCCACAACAGTAGGGCTTATATTAGGTGCACATATAAAAATCAAGGTAGGCCTTACTTTCAGGGTAGGTCATATTTTCAGGGAAACACGATAAGTAACATGCTTATTTTGCATCTTCTTTTATATTCCTTGCAGTCATCTGGTTGTTAGCACTCTTTCTGAGAGTCCTTGAGTGGCCTCCAAATGGCCTCAACGGCTCTCAGAAAGAGTGCTAACAACCAGATGACTGCAGGGACTATAAGCTTTTCCATTCCCCACCATGCAGTCAGAACGGAAGAAGCTTCTTAGATGAGAAGTGAAATGTCTTCAAGGAAAAACAAAGAGAGTCCAGTTGCCTCTTGAAAAAAGCACGCTCACCTGGAATGTGTAGATTGCCAAAGCTGTATCCGGCAGTTCCAGCGATTACGTGAGCCCCCCGACCTGTGCACTGCACATCCCGGATTCTCCCGCCTGTCCCAGTGGTGGCACCGCTGAATGGGGCAACTCCTAGAAGGGGAGAGAAATTGCAACGATTAGGCAACAATGCTTGATTAACTCTACTTTGCTTGAATGAATTGTTGAGTAGCTAAACCAGGGGTGTGTCAAACTCGATTTCATTGAGGGCTGCATCAGGGTTGTGTTTGACTTTGTGGGTCCAGGGGGGCATGGCCAGCTCGACGTCACTCGTGTCACGGGCGTCTATAGTGGCCCGAGTGCTTTGCCAGCAAAAACAGGCTCTCGAGCTCCATTTGCATCTGCGACGGCCTCTTGCAACTCTCTGCCAGAGAAAATGGAGGTTGGAAGGCTGCGCGCAGCCCTCCCGAGCTCCGTTTTTGCTGGCAGAGGCACCCCCGGGCCGGTCCTTTGCTGTTTCCAGGGGAGGACCCGCGGGCCAGATCTAAGCACCCCACGGGCCAGATCCGGTCTCCGGGCCTTCGATTTTGACACCCCGAGCTAAGCCATACACTATGCTATCCAAACAAATATATATGTAGCCCAGTGGTGGGATTCAAATAATTTAACAACCGGTTCTCTGCCCTAATGACTGGCTGCATGAGCGTGGCCATGGTGGGCGTGGCTAGGGAGTGTGACAGTCAGCACTCGGCCTCCTGAACCCCCTTGGGAGCAAAAACAGGACAGGGGGTGATGTGCCCCCCCACAGCCCGTTTTGGGTGTAGTAGGCCTCAGGGTGGATTCGATTTAAATCGAGTTGATTTAAATCACAATTTAAATCATGATTTAAATCACTAGTAAAAGGGCTTGATTTAAATCAGCTCGATTTAAATCATAATTTTTAAAGAGCAACTGTCATCTCTGCTACTCCTTTGACCCGCTGTTGACTCACCGATAGTCCCAGTGTTGCAGAATATACAGCCCCATGCTACATAACTAAGCTCCATTTCATGCTGAATAAACTAATTTATGTATCTTAAATAGAAAACTATCTTACGATAGATTTTTACCCCAAAAGTTTTTTATTAAAATAAATTCAATAAAAATCAAAAAAATCCAATTTATATCAAAAAAATCTGATTTTTTTGATTTTTTTAAAAAAATCATTGATTTTTATCCACCCTGGTAGGCCTTCCTGCAGCCTCCTGGGAGCAAAAATGGGCGGGGGGGGGGCATGCCGCCCCCTTGTGCCCGGTTTTGGGTTTCGGAGGCCTCTCTGCAGCCTCCTGGGAGTGAAAATGGGCCAAAGGGGTGGGGGGGGGGGGAAGAGTCTCCTCTTGAGACATGACCGTAATAGAGCCTACCCTTTTACAGCTGAATGTCGTGACGGTTGTAAAACAGCTTCGATTTTACAATGTGTTTTTGGTGGCACGAATGCTGCGGACGTAAGTGCAAACTCACTGTTCACTCTGAGCACAGTTTTGCCAAACTCCAGAAACAACTGCTGTGTTTTTTGGGTTTTTTTGGCAAAACTGTCATAAAACATGGTCAGGTGACATTTGACGCACCAAACCACCGTAAAGGCGGTCACCTTGCCAAATGCCTAATGAGTGGGCATGAACAGATTAACAGAGTTGGAAGGGGGACCCTGTAGGCCATTTAGTCCAACCCGCCGCCCAAGCAGGAGACCCTACATCCATGATGGCGAACCTATGGCATGCATGCCACGGGTGGCACACGGAGCCATATCGGTGGGCACGCCAGCTCAGCTCTGGCACACATGCACGCACCGGCCAGCTGATTTTCGGGCTTTCCGGGCCCACTGGAAGTCAGCAAACAGGCCATTTCCGGCCTCCGGAGGGCCTCCAGGGAGGTTGAAAAGGCCATTTTCGCCCTCCCCAGGCTTCTAGAAAGGCTGTGGAGCCTGGGGAGGGCAAAAACGGGCTTAATGGGCCCGCCATACCGTCACATGCCAAAAGTGAGGGAAGCACGGTGTGGGGGTGGTGTCACTCATAGAATTATGGGTGTGGGCGCACACACACACGCAACCCCCGTGCTCCCCCCCACTTTTGGCACGTGACGGCAGAAAGGTTAGCCGTCACTGTCCTACACCATTTCTGACAGATGGCAGTCCAGTCTCTTCTTGAAAGCCTCCAGTAATGAAGCTCCCACAAGTTCCGAAGGCAACTTCTGTTCCGTGGGTTGATTGCTCTCCCTGTTTGAAAATTTCTCTTCATTTCCTGATTGAATCTCTCCTTGTTCAGTTTCCATCCATTATTCTTTGTCTGGCCTTCAGGTGCTTTGGAAAATAGGTTGGCCCCCTCTTCTTTGTGACAGCCTCTCAAATATTGGAAGACTGCTATCATGTCTCCCCTGGTCCAGGGGTGAAATTCAGCAGGTTCTGGAGAACCGGTAGCGGAAATTTTGAGTAGTTCGGAGAACTGGCAAATACCACCTCTGGCTGGCCCCAGATTGGGGTGGGAATGGAGATTTTGCAATATCCTTCTCCTGCCACGCCCACTAAGCTACACCACACCACACCTACCAAGCCACGCCCACAGAACCGGTAGTAAAAAAAATTTGGATTTCACCACTGCCCTGGTCCTTCTCTTCATTAGACTAGCCATGTCCAGTTCCTGCAACCGTTTATCGTATGTGATTGTAAGTGCAGGGATAACCACCGGATCTTTGGATCCAGGTCATAAGTTCCCTTTTTCAGACTGTACACTGTAACTTCAAACAGTCACTAAGTGTTGTGGCTCCATTATCTGAGCCTGTGTCATCGACAGGAGAGGACTCCGAGAGTGAAGGAGAGGAGTTGGCAAGGCCTCCCTCTCCAGGAGCCTCCTCTCTGGCAATACCTTCGGTGTCCGCCGAAGGGCAAGAGATAGGGCCGGGGCCAAGCACGTCCACGCAGCCACAGATGGACAGTGATGAGGGTAATGAGTCTTGGCTGGATCCATGCCAGCGTCGCAGAGATAAGCGTGCGCAACAGAAGAAAAGGCGTGCCCGAGATTAGGCTGAGTCACTGGACCACACCCCACAGGATATAAAAGGGAGCGTGGTGGCCAGTCAAACCTTGTGGACGAACAAAGCTGAAAGCTTCCACGCCATTCTGCATTGCCGGACTTTTGGCTATAGACTTTGCTGGATTATCTCTGGACTTGATTGACTCCGTAATTATTGAGCTGTTTCTTTTGATGTATCAGAAGTGGGGAGAAGTTATCTCTCCTCTTTGTAAATAATAAACTCTTGGCAGGCAGCCACTAGGTTGTTGCCAAGTTCCATTATCATAAGGAAAAAGATTTTGCCGGCTGGTTTGGTCTTTAACTCTTGAACGTCTGTTGGTGTGTGTGCGTGTGGTTGGGGACAGAACACTAAGTGACCGGTCATAAGTTGAGGATTATGAAAGCCTACATCAAGTTATTGCATGACATAACACGATCTGCCAATGCAGATGAACTCTAGGCGAGATGGGCGGCATATAAATTTAGTAATCAATAAATTTTTAAAACTCTCGCTTGCCTAAAGCAATCATATTTTAGTAGTAAGACACCAGAGTTTATAGCCTTCGGGGTGGGGGGGGGGTTCCCCCTAGGCATGTATCTGTGGCTTGCACTGAAGTTGGAAATTATTTACAGACCCAGTAGGGCAAAAGTAAGGAATGCAACTTTTAAAACATACTTTAAATTTTTCTGCCTCCTAGTCACCCTTGGTTTCTCTGTTCAACCAACCATGGTTATCAGCAAAAGAGGGCCCCTGCTGAGCTGCATAAGAATCAGTGAAGATGTAAGTAACAGTTACATCTAACAGTTACATCTAACTAAGAACCTGGTGGCGCAGTGGACTAAACTGCTGCTGTTAAAATAGTATTTAGCTACCAGCTGCCTGCAATTACTGCGAGTTCAATTCTCACCAGGCTCAAGGTTGACTCAGCCTTCCATCCTTCCGAGGTAGGTAAAATGAGGACCCAGTTTATGGGGGCAATAAGCTGACTTTGTATAAAATAGAACACTGCTCAGGGGGGGCCAAAAAGCCCTACTAAGCAGGTATATACAAAAGTATGAAGGCTATTGCTTAATGCATTGTAAGCCGCCCTGAGTCTCCGGAGAAGGGCGGCATATATAAATCGAACTAATGAATTAATATAAACATTAAACATTAAATATTAAACATTAAACATTAACATAACATAACATAACATAACATAACATAACATAACATAACATAACATAACATAACATAACATAAACATTAAAATAAATAAACAGTTGGAAGGCTTGTAGCCCAACCCTCTCCTCAAGCAGGAAACCCCATGACAATTCAGACAAATGTTGTCCAATTTCTTCTTAAACACCACCACAACCTCTGAAGGCAAGCCATTCCACCGGTTAATTGTTCTTACTGTCAGAAAATTGTCTCCTTAATTTTAGGTCGCTTCCCTCCCTCCTTGATTAGTTTTCATCCATTGTTTCTTATTTCTGGTGCTTTGGAGAACAGCTTGACTCCCTCTTCTTTGTGGCAGCCCCTGAGATAGTGGAAGACTGCTATCGTGTCACCCTTAGTCCTTCTCTTGATTAAACTAGACATACCCAATTCCTGCAACCGTTCTTCATATGTTTTATGAAGAACGGTAAAAGCACATTCTTTGTATATATATCAGGTGTTGGATTTAATTTCTGAAACGTCCATTTGGAGACAGAGAGAGAGAGGGATGGAGGAAGATAAAGAGAGAGGGAGAGAGAGAGAAAAGGAGGAAGAGAGAGAGAGAAAAAGGGAGGAAAAGAGGGAGGGAGGGAGGAAGAGAGAGACAGAGAAAGGGAGGGAGAGAGAGGGAGAGAAAGGGAGGAAAAGAGGGAGGGAGAAAGGGAGGAAACGAAGGAGGGAGAAAGGAAGAGAGAGAGAGAGAAAGGGAGGAAGAGAGAGGGAGAGAAAGGGAGGAAAAGAGGGAGGGAGAAAGGGAGGAAACGAAGGAGGGAGAAAGGAAGAGAGAGACAGAGAAAGGGAGGGAGAGAGAGGGAGAGAAAGGGAGGAAAAGAGGGAGGGAGAAAGGAAGAGAGAGAGAGAGAAAGGGAGGAAGAGAGAGGGAGAGAAAGGGAGGAAACGAGGGAGGGAGAGAGGAAGAGAGAGAGAAAGGAAGAGAGAGGGAGGGAGAGAAAGGGAGGAAGAGAGAGGAGAGAGGAAAAGAGGGAGGGAGAGAGGAAGAGAGAGGGAGGGAGGAAGAGAGAAGGGGAGAGGGAGAGAGAGAGAAAGGGAGGAAGAGAGAGAAGGAGAGAGAGAGAAAGGAAGGAAGAGAGAGAGGAAGGGAGGAAGAGAGAGAGGGGAGAGAGAGAAGGAGGAGAGGGAGATGGTGAGGGAGAGAGGCTGGCTCGTAGGCTTATTCTCAACCGTATCCTGAACTAGATAGGCACACGGATGCTCGTGTAAACTTTGATTCCAGCTCCCACCGTCAATCTGTCTGCGGACGATGAAAGCTGTGGATGATGGCAACTGTCGTCCCCAAACAACCAGAGACTGCCAAATCACTACCACGTCAGTCGGTTAGCCCCGCTTTGCCAGGATCTTCTGAGGCCCACCAGAAAGTGGGTAGCCCACTTTCAGCCGTGGGTCACTCTTTCGACTAACTAGCTCACCTGTGGGGAAGTTGTGGGTTTCAGCTGTGAAGATGACATGTCGGGTGGAGGTCCTCTTCTCAAAGGGGCTGGCCTTGGATGGGTCGCTCGGCCAGAGAGAGAGGACTTCTCTGCCTTGGATGGCACTTGAAGGGGAAGACACAAAAGCTTTAGGAATGCATCCAACATGGAAGTCTATCTCACCCTGGTGCATTGGAACTACCGTACCCAGAATTCCTTGCTCTTTCAGCTGATTGGGAATCCTGGGATCCTTGGGAACGCTACTGATTGGGAATCCTGAGATCTCCCAAAACCAGGGTTGGGCTGCTGGGGGGTTCGTAGGGGTTCGGGAGAATCTCTATAGCTAAGATTCTGTGCAGTTTGCCGAACCCCCAAATCCCACTCCTGGCTGGCCCCGCCCACCCTGCCCGCCCCGCCCACCCTGCCCCACCCCTCCCAGGAGTCCCCATGAGGCCCATTTTGGATGCAGGTAAATGCAGGGCGTGAAAGGAGACTCAGGGAGGGCGAAAAACGGGCCTACCGGAAGTTCAGGAAAACGTAAACAGGCCCGTTTCCAGCCTCCAGAGGGCCTCTGGAGCCTGGGGAGGCCATATTCAACCTCCTGGAGGTTTAAGGAAAGCCTCCGGAGCCCGGGGAGGGCAAAGACTCCCCCCCCACTGTAATGCAGGAGGCCAACTAGGCCACGCCCACCATGGCCACACCCACCCAGCAACCAGGCAGAGAACCCCTTGCTACAATTTTTGAAGCCCACCCCTGCCCAAAACATCTGAGAAACATATCCAGTTGCGTTGAACAGATTCCACTTCCCTTCCTCTGTGGCTG
The DNA here is from genome assembly GCA_037215915.1 of Pantherophis vulpinus. Lineage (NCBI taxonomy): Eukaryota > Metazoa > Chordata > Lepidosauria > Squamata > Colubridae > Pantherophis > Pantherophis vulpinus. The sequence goes on from JAXLNS010000042.1 coordinate 1,542,428, forward strand.
GTATAACTAATCCTTGATTTATGACCGCAATTGGGGACGGGAACTTCCGTCACTAAACAATGCCATTGTTAAATGAACTGCACCTGATTTTGCAACTTTTTTTTTTTTTTTGCAGCAGTTGTTAAGTGAATCACGCTACTATGAAGCGAATCTGGCTTTCCCCATTGACTTTGCTGGCTGGAAATCCCCGGAAAAGGTTGCAAATGGCAACCTTCACATGACCGGGGGACACCGCAAGCATCTTAAATACATGCCAGTTGTTGCCAAGCACCGGAATTTTGACCATATGCTGCGATATGGTCATACGTCACTTTTTTCAGTACCGTTGAAGAACTCCAAATGGTCAGTAAATGAGTGGTCGTAAGGCGAGGATTATCTATCTTGCCAATCTAGCAATTCCGTTTTTCAGTCGGGAGGGGGGGTTTGGGGAGAGACAGAGAGAGAATGGGGAATCCCCCCACCTGCTGTTGTCGCAGAATTTGATGACGTTGTTGGGGTTGCTGCGTTCTTGAGTTTTCATGATGGAGTCGAAGAGCGATTCCTTCATTTCTTTCCCGTCCACCAGGAGGCGCCCTTTGAAGAACCAATGCCGGCTGTGTTCACTGCAGAGAAAAACCAGGGAAGGAAAGAAGGAAGGAAGGAAGGAAGGAAGGAAGGAAGGAAGGAAGGAAGGAAGGAAGAGAGGGGGAGGGAAGGGAACAGAAGGGGAGGAAGGAAGGAAGGAAGGAAGGAAGGAAGGAAGGAAGGAAGGAAGGAAGGAAGGAAGGAAGGAAGGAAGGAAGAGGGTAGGGGAGGAAGGGAGGGAGGGAGGGAGGAAGAAAAAAGAAAGAAAGAGAGAGGGGGAGGGAAGGGAACAGAAGGGGAGGAAGGAAGGAAGAAAGAAGAAAAAGAAAGAAAGAGGGAGAGGGAGAGGGAGGGAAGAAGAAAGAAAGAAAGAAAGATGGGAGGGAGGAAGGAAGGGAGGGGAGGGAGGAAGGAAGGAAGGGAGAGAGAGAGAGAATGAGAGGGGGAGGGAAGGGAACAGAAGGGGAGGGAGGGAGAGAGGAAGGAAGGAAGGAAAGAAAGAAAGAGGGGGAGGGAAGAGGAGGGAGGTAGAGATGGAGGAAGGAAAGAAAGAAAGGAAGGAAGAAAAAAGAAAGAAAGAGAGGGGGAGGGAAGGGAAGGGAACAGAAGGGGAGGAAGGAAGAAAGAAAGAAGAAAAAGAAAGAAAGAGGGAGGGAGGGAAGAAGAAAGAAAGAAAGAAAGAAAGAAAAAAGAAAGAAAGAAAGAAAGAGGGGAGGGAGAAGGAAGGGAGGGGAGGAAGGAAGGAAGGAAGGGAGAGAGAGAGAGAGAGAATGAGAGGGGGAGGGAAGGGAGCAGAAGGGGAGGGAGGGAGAGAGGAAGGAAGGAAGGAAGGAAGGAAGGAAGGAAGGAAGGAAGGAAAGAAAGAAAGAAAGAAAGAAAGAGGGGGAGGGAAGGGGAAGAAGGGAGAGATGGAGGAAGGAGGAAGGAAGGAAAGAAGGAAGGAAGGAAAGAAAGAAGGAAGGAAGGAAGGAAGGAAGGAAGGAAGGAAGGAAGGAAGGAAAGAAAGAAAGAAAGAAAGACAAAGGTAAAACTACTTTCTAACTAATCCCCAAGAGAGGCCCATCCATCCCAGAGCTGCCTTTCACACCAAAATGAAGGAGGGAAGAAAGCAGGGATTCAGTAATAGCCTTATACCGGTAGTATCAACCTTGTTAACTCTCAAGCCTTTTTTTTCCCACTATGTATTCTAAATGGTCTGTGATTAATATGTGCATGTGTATAGCAGTAGCACTTAGACTTACCGTGTTTCCCCGGAAATAAGACCCTGTCTTATATTTTTTTTGAACCCCGAAATAAGCGCTTGGCCTTATTTTCAGGGAGGTCTTATTATTTTGGGGCACGTGGAGGAAACCAGAGGAAATGGCGGGGACATCCGTTTAAATATTTCGGGGAGGGCTTATTTTCAGGGGTGGCTTATTTTAGGGCATGCGCTCAAAAGCCCGATTGGGCTTATTATCAGGGGATGTCCTATTTTCAGGGAAACAGGGTAAATACCGCTTCACAGTGTTTTACAGTCCTTTCTAAGCGGGTTTATAGAGTCAGCCTATTGCCCTCCAACAATTTGGGTCCTCATTTTACCCACCTCAGAAGAATAGAAGGCTGAGTCAACCTTGAACCTGGTGAGATTCAAAATGCCAAATTGCAGGCAGCCGGCACTCAGAAGTAGCCTGCAGTACTGCACTCTAACCACTGCACCGCCACTGCTCTGTATATGTATGTATATGTATGGGCGTGTGTGTGTGTGTGTGTGTGTGTGTGTGTGTGTGTGTGTGTGTGTGTGTAGGTCTTTGGTTATTCAGGTTTTCTCCCGCGTAAAATTGGAAGTGTCTTGGAAGTCTCATTCGTCATCTTCAGGCTGATGTTTTCGGCTTCGTGCTTCTAGGAGCAATGTGTGATCGCAGCTGTTTCTTCCTTTTAACTGCCAGTGGGGGTGTGAACTGATTGGGTGGGAGCTTGGCTGTGTTCTGATTGGGTGGAGGTGTGTTCTGATTGGTTGGGGGCTTGGCTGTGCTCTGATTGGATGGGGCGTTGGCTGTGCTCTGATTGGCTGAGGATGTGTTCTGTTTGGGTGGGGGCTTGGTTGTGCTCGGGCTAGTCTGCATCAACAGCTGCATCATTAGCCACTTTAAACCCCTCCAATCCATACATGAAGCAAACTGACACCCACCATGAAGATGTGGCACGACCACGAACGCGAAGCCAAACAACAGCAACGCAGCTCACCAGCTCAAATCCCCCTGCAACTCAGACTAACCAGAGCACAACCAAGCCCCCACCCAAACAGAACACACCCCCAGCCAATCAGAGCACAGCCAAGCCCCCAACCAATCAGAACACATCTGGAGATTCTCAATCATCCAGGTCATGGTTGTCCCAAAGGTGCTTTTTCAAGAGTCAACTTGGTTTGTATTTTTTTTTTTTTTTTTAATTTGATTTATATGCCGCCCTTCTCCGGAGACTCAGGGCGGCTTACAGTGCATTAAGCAATAGCCTTCATACTTTTGTATATTTATACAAAGTCAGCTTATTGCCCCCACAAACTGGGTCCTCATTTAACCTACCCTAGAAAGGATGGAAGGCTGAGTCAACCTTGAGCCTTGGAGAGATTCGAACCAGCAGTAAATTGCAGGCAGCTGTGTTAATAACAGGGTGCTTTAAACCACTGTAGTACCAAGGCTCTTTTGAAGACGTTTCGCTTTTCACCCAAGAAGCTTCTTCAGCTCTGACTGGATGGTGGGGTCAGAGAGCAGAAGAAGCTTCTTGGATGGGAAGTAAAACGTTTTCAAAGAAAAACAAGGACGTCCAGTTGCCTTGACTTTGAGACTCCAAGGCAGCATTTTTCAACCTGGGCAACTAAATTGTGTGGACCCTATAACAAAAGCAATACCTGTTGGACTGAGCGAGATCAAAGCATTCTACGCTGGTGGGGTTTCGGCCCAATTTTTGGAAGAGAGCAGTATAGAAGTCCAGGTCCCAGGAATCAAAAGCCAGGCCTAGGGAAACAGAGAAACATGAAGGTTGACTCTTTGTTGTCGCTTAATTTCTACCCCAACCCTTCCTGCATTAAAACAAAGGAATGAATAAATGTAAGAGGCTATGAGAAGGAATCGCTTTGTCATTTGAAGGGGTGGAGATGCCCTGTGCAGGGGTCTCCAAACCTGGCAACTTTAAGACCTGTGGATGGATGGATTTGTTGTGTCCCGCCAGCAGCCAGCGGAGCTGATGGCAGACTCAAGACAGCGAGGAGGTTGGGGAGGAACATGGGCCAGTCCTGGAGTCTGGAGAAGGCTCTGATGAGGGCTCTGCATCGGAGGCAGAGAGGGGGCCAGGGCCGTCTGACAGTTGTCAGCTGCCTTTGGAGTCGGACATCAGTGGGGCAGAAGAACAGCTGGAGCCTGTTTCCAGTATGCGCATGCGCAGAGCTGCCAGGAGAAGGGAACAGCTAAGGAACAAGGGTCAACTCAGGAGTAAAGCCCCAGGTGGGCGGTGAATGGCCCCTCCCATAGGGAATAAAGAGGAGCAAAGGGGAGTGGAGTTTGCAGGAGATAATTAGTTTGTGACTCTCAGAGACTCCTTGCCAAGTTTTGACGATATTGGCCTGGCAGCTCTCCAAGTCAGAGAAGGTCTGTGACTGTAAATTCTCCCTTGAAAGACTTTGCTGGATGTGAATGAGAGGAATTCACAGTAACTTAATAAAAAGGGTTTTTTTGTTGGGACAAGGAGTCTGCTTCATGCTCTTGGGAAGCCTAGGTCTGAACAAGATTAACATTAAAAATAAAGGAGAAGGAAGAAACCGAATACTTTTTAACATGGGATTTCTTCTACCAACGGCTAAGAGAAACAGAGGTTAGGAATGAAAAAGATTAAAAGAATGAGCAATTATACAATTGTATACAATTATACAATAAAAGTTTTTTAGTACAGATAAGCTAAAGCCAATATTACTATGGGATCATTACCAACGATTTGCATGTTATGATTACTACGTTTATTGTCTTTTTGTTATTCAAAACTAATTGTATTCAGACAACACGCTGTTCATATAGATATTGAGGGTCTTTTTTATGTTTATTAAAGAAAAATATAACAATAAAACATATATTAAAAAAAAAAAAAAAGATTTGTGGATTTCAACTGACAAAATTCCCCAGCCAGAAATTTCTCCTTAATTCTAGATTAGTTCTGATTAGTTTCCAGCCATTGCTTCTTGTCCTGCCCTCAGGTACTTTGGAGAATAGGATGATCCCCAGGGGTGGGTTCCATTTACCTTTACTACCAGTTTGCAACGGGAGCACGCGCACATGCTTCTCCGCATGGGCAGAAGCTTCTCCGCATGCGCAGATCCCCCATGATGACGTCGTGGTGGGTGGGCGGAGCCTCCCACCGGTTTTACTACCGGCTCTATAGAACCGGACCGGACCGAACAGAGAGTAACCCATCACTGATGACCCCCCCCCACTTCTTTGTGGCAGCTCCTCAAATATTGGAACATTACTATCACGTCATCCCTAGTTCTTCTTTTCACTGAACTAGACATACCCAATTCCACAGGAGTGGGCTTCAAAAATTTTAGCAAGGGGTTCTCTGCCTGGTTGCTGGGTGGGCGTGGCCACGATGGGCGTGGCCTAGTCAGCCTTCTGCACCATGGCGGGGAGGCATTTTTGCCCTCCCCAGGCTCCAGAGGCTTTCCTCCAGCTTCCAGGAGGGCAAAAACGTCCTCCCCAGGCTTTGGAGGCCCTCCGGAGGCCAAAACAGGCCCTAACTTCTTCCCAAACTTCTGGTAGGCCCATTTTTTGCCCTTCCCGAGCCTTCAGGCGCACCCTGCACTTACCTGTGGAAACGCGTGGAGACTCCTGGGAGGGGAGGGGCGGGATGGGTGGGGCCAGCCAGGAGTGGGATTTGGGGGGTTTCCAAACTGCACAGAATCTTAGCTACAGGTTCTCCCGAACCCCTGCAAACCCCTAGCAGCCCACCCCTGCAATTCCAGCAACCGTTCTTTATGTTTTGGCCTCCAGTCCCCTAATCATCTTAGTCACTGAGAGACATGGAATTATTCCTGTAAAGAATATAGCCTGAGTGACTCCATATTTAACCCTTCATGTAACCTGAGCTAACCCTAAGCTATTAAGCTGAGTAAGACATTTAGAAAAGGGGAGTGTGTATGACGCCTGTTTTGAGGAAATAACACCATAAACTTAAGTTAGTACATTCCGAGTTGGGTCAGGCTGACCCAAGCTCAATTGGAAGGAAGGAAGATACCTTGTTCCAATTAATCGTCTTAGTTAAGGACATATTGAAAGGGTATTTTTGGAGGGGAAATGCCCTTCCATAGGGGAATTCTAAGTTGGAACAAATGTTGCTGAGAAAGCTAAAATGTTATGTAACGTCCGAAAAACAATGACAAGTGGGGGCATTTTAATTGTTTTGCTGATTGCCTGAAAATGTATTTAAATCATGATTGCCTGAAAATAACCTCCCTATCAAAATTGAAATCGAAATTGAAAAAGAGGCCGCAGAATATGAATAGACGAGATGACGCTTCTAGGTTATCAAGCATTTGGAGACCTGCACTGAGGGAAACTCGAGTTTTAACATCAGAGGGTAGGCAGAGATTCCAATAGACAATCAGTGGTGTTGTAATGCCTGCCAGAGTCCTTCCCTCTTTGCAGATGATAGCTAGTAATAGGGAGAGAGAGAGAACCGAGCCAGAAGATAGGCTGAGATCTCAACAGGCAATCAGCGGTGTTGTGATGCCTACCAGAATCCTTCCTTCTTTGCAATTGACAGTTAGTAATAGGGAACCAGAGAAAGCCGGGCCTTTAACACGCAGTCAGGCTGCAGCTAAGATAATGAAGCAGGAGAAAAAACTGCTGCCCTCCAATCAGGACACAGAATTGCAGGCTAACCAGCATACGTCAGCAGCAGCGAACATAGAAAAGCAACAACTCCGATCTTGCAGCATACCCACAGCTTCTAAACTGAAAGTAGGGGCCCGATGATGACAAGTTAGAGAGCTTGTCGAAACATTGCCAAAAAGAAAACTTTTAAAGTGTTGGTTAGGATTTTAGCCAGAGTTTCAAAAGACCTTACAAAGTATTTTGTTGGGATTTTGGAGGATTTTAAACTGGGATTTTGGCCAGGATTTTAAGTATTTCAACTAAAAGACTTTTAATGACGCGGGAAAACACCCGAGATTTTAACTTTTTACACACAACACACACACACACACATATATATAATAAATCTGCTTTTTACTTGTTCATGATCTCTGCCTTATTTTCTATGAGGTTTGTCATTTTAAATCTCACAATTGCTCTTCCCTGCACTCTTTCTAGAGCAGTGATGGCTAACCTTTTTGCCATCGCGCGCCAAAAGCAGGGGGAGTGTGGGGGGGGTTGTGTGCATGCGTGCCCACACCCATAATTCAATGCGCCCCACCCCCCGCGTACGACCCCTCCCCCACCCTCCCTCCGCTTTTGGCACGCGATGGCACAGTGGGCCCAGTAGGCCTGTTTTTCACCCTCCCCAGGCTTCAGAGGCTTTCCTGGAGCCTGGGGAGGGCAAAAACAGCCTTCCCCAGCCCCCTGGAGGCAGCTCCAGAGGCTGGAAACGGCCCGTTTCACGATTTCCAGTGGGCCCAGAAAGCAGAAAATTAGCTGGCCGGCACACGCATGTGCGCTGCAGCTGAGCTAGGGCAATACTCGTGTGCCCAAACTCGTATGCCACATGTGCCATAGGTTTGCCATCATGGTTCTACAGTCTCAACCTCTTTTTTTACATTGTGGTGACCAAAACCAGACAACAAGCTACTACAAACTCAGCATGCTGTCTCCTCGTTAAATAGTTCCCAAATATTTCCCCCGTCCTCTTTACCCTTCCCGGCTCATACCAAGCTGGTTGTTGGCCTTCACGAGAGCCGGTCTTCCTTCTCCAAGAATATCAACGTAGAACACCTCTTCAGGGCGGACTGCTACCGCAAAACTCTGGATAGGTTCGGGATAGGTCTGCTCCGTCATCCGGTCGTAGAGTGAAGCTACTAGTTGGGTCTCCTGGGATGAGGTAGGCAGTTCGTCACACTGGAAAAACAAAATCAACCTTTGGATTCTAAATTCAAGAGGGGTTTTTATGTACCTGATGAGGAAAACTTTTGGATATCAAAGAGAGCAGATTCAAGAGCACCCACTGAAATAGTTGAACAAGAGAAACTGGCCTATGGAGATTTTCAGTCATCCAGACACCTTGTCCCAAAGGTGTTTTTTTTTTTCCAGGAGGCAACTGGACTTCCTCGTTTTTTTTCTTTGAAGAGATTTCGCTTCTCACCCAAGAAGCTTCTTCAGCTCTGAGTGGATGGTGGGGAATGGAAAGATTGATACTCCTTGCAGACAGCTGGTTATTTGCATCCTTTTTAGAGAGTCGTTGAGGCCACTTGGAGGTTTATCTGTGTCCTCAGTAGTGCAAGTGATTTCTGTAGTCTGCCATTTTTTCCTGGAAATCTGTTCACACTCCCACACCATTCGTTCACCAGTCTATCCCAAAGTGCATGGCTAAAAGTCTACGGAGATTCTCAGTCATTCAGGTCATGATTGTCCCAAAGGTGCTTTTTTCAGGAGGCAACTGGACTTTTCTTGTTTTTTCTTTAGAAGACATTTTGCTTCTCATCCAAGAAGCTTCTTCAGCTCTGACTGGATGCTTGCTGTCAGGGTTCCGATGGATGCCCTAATTAAGTCAAGAGCCTCGAGCCAAGCTTCAAAAGAAATCCAGTTATTTATTAGGAGCTTCATGTCGGCATGTTCCCAAGTGAAGCCAGCTCTAACTCCACATAATTTATGCCCCAATCATACCCTGTTTCCCCCCCTCCTCCCCAGAGTGTGTCATCAATCACATTCGTGTAGAGATCACTCCACTCCAGCCGCTGTGGGTAACTCTGGGAGACAACCTTGAGAGAGATAAGTCTGAAATGTACATCTGTCTTTGGCTGCCGTGCTGTTTCGTCGGTTTCCCATCCCCCCTTGCCTATGGCAATTCGAGAGCAGGCCAGGGATGCTTTGTGAGTTGACATTTGCTTTAGCTGCGCAATTTGGAACGAACACACTTCGAATGGTGTGGGAGTATGAATGGATTTCCAGAAAAAGTGCCGACTACAGGAACCATTTGTACAACTCAGGTGACCCTGAGGACACAGATAAACTCCAAGTGGCCTCAACGACTCCCTAAAAAGGATGCAAATGACCAGTTGTCCGCAAGGAGTATAAATCCTTCCATTCCCCACCATCCAGTCAGAGCTGAAGAAGCTTCTGGGATGAGAAGCGAAACGTCTTCAAAGGGAAAAAAAAAACACCCAGAAAGTCCAGTTGCCCCTTGAAAAACAAGCACCGTTGAGAGAGGAAGTGATGTAGCAAATCTGTGGGGATGAATTCTATCAGGCGTTCCAGACATTTTGGGAACTGTCTTCTAGTCTTAAAACCAAATCTATTATTGTCAAGGTTTGTCATTCTTAGTGAGTGTAATTCCAACGAAGGATTGTAGAATTTCCACACCTCCCAATGATGTGCAATGCTGCAGGTAATCCTTGGCTTTCAACCATTTGTATAGTGACCGTTTGAAGTTACACCGCCATTAAAAAAAAATTACCTGTGAGCATTTTTCACACTTGCAAACCCTTGCAGCATCCTTGCAGTGACATGATCAAAATGTGGATGCATATATTAGAATAGAATAACAGAGTTGGAAGGGACCTCGGAGGTCTTCTAGTCCAACCCCCTGCTTAGGCAGGAAGCCCTACACCACTTCAGACAAATGGTTATCCAACATCTTCTTAAAAACTTCCAGTGTTGGAGCCTTCACAATTTCTGGAGGCAAATTGTTCCATTGATTCATTGTTCTCACTGTCAGGATTTTTTTTTAATAAAAGTTTTTTTTTATTTTATAGACAAACATACAATACATAATTAATCAATCCATCAGTGTATCATCTGAGTACATATTTTGTGTCTTCTTCCTACTCCTCCACTTTTTATCATATCTTAATATTATCATTTTATTTATTATAACATTTCTCCCACATTTCTTGCTTTATTAATACATTTATCTATCTTCTTTCTTCACTCATTTCATTACAACATTACCCTATATATATATCTCTTCTCTAACCAATAATAAAATTGCCCCATACCTTAAAATATTCTGATTCCTCTTTTTCTTTGTCAAAGTCAATCTATTCATTTCTGCACAATCCAATATTTTCTTAATTACTTCTCCCTCTGTAGGGGTTTTCTCTGCTTTCCATCTTTGCGCAAACACTATCCTCACTGCAGTTATAACATGTATAATCAAATATATATTTTCTTTATTAAATTTCTCTGGTAAAATACCCAATAGGAACAGTTCAAGTTTAAAAATCCATATGTTGTTGTATCATTTGTTCTAATCATGTTTTAATTTTAATCCAGCAATTTCTCGCTTCTGGACACATCCACCACATATGATAATACGATCCACTGTCAGGAAATTTCTCCTTAGTTCTAAGTTGCTTCTCTCCTTGATTAGTTTCCAGCCATTGCTTCTTGTCCTGCCTTCAGTTGCTTTGGAGAATCGCTTGACTCCCTTCTTCTTTGTGGCAACCCCTGAGATATTGGAAGACTGCTATCATGTCTCCCTTAGTCCTTCTTTTCATTAAACTAGACATACAGAATTCCTGCAACTGTTCTTCATATGTTTTAGCCTCCAGTCCCCTATTTATGATGGTTGCAGTGTCCCCAGATCACATGATCCCCTTTTGGGACAAGCAAAGTCAAATGGGGAAGCCAGGTTCACTTAACAGCCGTGTGACTAATTTAAAACCTGCGATGATTCACTTAACAACCATGGCAAGAAAGGTCGTAAAACGGAGCAAAATTCACTTAACAATTGTCTTGCTTAGCCACGAAAATTTTGGACTCGATTGTGGTCCTACGTCGGGGGGTCTACCTGTAATTAATGCATGGTATGAAAGATTTATTCAGCTACAGTATCCTTCAAGAATTTTCATCCCTGCAGGGAGGGTGCAGAACAGTAAAATAATTCTTAGATGTGCATGTGGGAAGCGGAGGGTGAAACCAGAAGAAAATATAAAAATATACACATACTTTGAAAAGGTAGCGGCGGGAACACTCAACTCGGTCGATGTTTTCCAGCCCAGCCGCCAAGCACACGGAGACAGCATTGGTGGAATAGGCTGTAGAAAAATTCAACCTGCAAGCATGAAGAAGATGAAGATAAATATGGAGGACGAGGAGGAGGAGGGGAGGAGGAGAGGAAGAGGAGGAAGAAGAAGAGGAGGAGGAGGAAGAGAAGAAGAAGAGGAGGAGGAGGGGAGGAGGAGTAGAGGAAGAGGAGGAAGAGGAAGAGGAGGAAGAGAAGGAGGAGGAGGGGAGGAGGAGGAGAAGGAAAGAAGAAGAGGAGGAGGGGAGGAGGAGGAGAAGAGGGAAAGAGGAAGACGAAGAAGGAGAAGAGGAGGAGGAGGAGAGGAAGAGGAGAAGAAGAAGAGGAGGAGGAGAGGAAGAGGAGGAGGAGGAGGAGGAGGAGGAAGACGAAGACGAAGAAGAAGAAGAAGGAGAAGAAGAAGAAGAAGAAGAAGAAGAAGAAGAGGAAGAGGTAGTAGTAGTAGTAGTTGTTGTTGTTTTGAAATTAAATCCAAATAGATTTGAGGCTTGGATCCATTCTCGCCATATGCCCTTTAAAAACGACTAATGAAAGGGGATCAAATCAGTCGATCCTAACGGACATCAACCCTGACTGTTCTTTGGAAGGACAGATACTGAAGCTCAAATACTTTGGCCACCTAATCAGAAGAGAGAAGATTCATTGGAAAAGATCCTGATTTTTGGGAAAGATGCAGAGGTGGGATTCAGCCGGTTCGCCCCAGTTCGAGCGAACTGGTAAGTGGAGATCACGTCGCCCATCTGCCCATCCACCACAGCTCCATATCGTGCTATTTAGGCACGTTTTTGAGGCCGGGAGATTATGCAGAAGGTGCGAGAGAGAGCAAAGCACATGCACGGAAGGCTGGGCGCATGTGCGGAGAGAGCGCATGCACGCGGCGAATCGGTAGTAAAGGTAAGTGAAACCCACCCCTGGAAAGACGGAAGGAAAAGGGAGAAAGGGACAGCAGAGGATGAGATGGTTAGATATGTCATTGACACAATGAACATCAATTTGGTCAAACTCTGGAAGGCAGTCCCCAGTCAGAACTGATTTAAAACAAAACAATCAACTCTGTTTTGGAGGCACGCTATTTATAATTGTTTTATTTATTAGATTTTTATCCCATCTTTATTACTTTATAAGTCACTCAAGCCGGTGAACGTATGTAATACTCCTTCCTCGGTGCTTGGCTGAGGAACCCAGCTTGCCCAAGTCAAACACCACGGCAAAATAGAGTTGATTACAAACCAGCAAATAAAGGCAGACCAGCGAATAAAGTTCATTGGAAGTCCTGCTCTCATCAGGTCTGAACGTGGCTACTCACACATTGGCATTCACACATTATAATATAGTTTGTTCAGTTTTTGACTTAGGCAAACACAGCCACAGCCTCTCTTGTTTGTACAACAGTATTGATTGTTTAGTACAATGAGTGAAGCCATCTAATTGTGACTTCTTAAACAACCAGCAATTAAACAAATGACGGCTTTGGGCAATGTGCATATTTAATCTTTTGCCGTTTACGTCACTGGAAATAAGTACCGCATTTTTCAGAGTATAAAATGCTCCAGATTATTATTTATTTATTTATTTATTTATTTATTTATTTATTTATTTATTTATTTATTTATTTGATTTCTATACCGCCCTACTCCCGAAGGACTCAGGGCGGTGCACAGCCAAACAATAAAACACATACATGCAAAATTTAAAAGTAGAATTAAAATCAAATTAAATAGTTTTGGCCCAGACAAATTAAAACCCCAAACTATTTAAAACCAATTTTAAAATTTGAATATATAAAATACTAAAAGATATTAAAAATTTAAAAATCTTTTATAAAAGAGGGAGAAAATTAGGCCAGGCCCGCCTGGTGAAATAATAAGGTCTTTAGAGCGTGGCGGAAGGTGCGCAGATCCGGAATCCTCCGTATCTCCAGGGGGAGCTCGTTCCCCGTTATAAGACGCACCTGCCTTTTTTGGTGAGGAAAACGAGAAAAAGAAATCTGCCTCTGCCTCTCAGAAATTTTGCCTCATTGCAGCAAACAGTAAACAGCCTGCTTTACTTTCATTTTCATTTTCAGCATAGCTTGATTAGCACAAGAAAAAAAAAATCTGCTCCCAGCAATTTACCTCCTTGCAGAAAGCAGCAGAGGCCCAGCTGAGAGCAAAACAGCTGAGAGTCAGGAGGTCGATCCAGTCAACTTGTGCTAATTAGGCTGTGCTGAAGCTGAAATGAGCTGTTTCTTCTTGCTGCTTGCTGCAAGGAGGTAAACTGCAGGGAGGCAGAGGCCACAGGGTGGGGGCCAGTGGGTGGGCGGAGCTATATTCCGTGTATAAGACGCATCTAAATTTTCACCCCCTTTTAGGGGGGAAAAAGGTGCGTCTTATACTCTGAAAAATATGGTAATATCACTTCCTTGTTTGCTTGTTTCTTTAAACAGTGCAGTTTTGCCTTCACCGGAAGACTTACCGTGGACCGATCTCTACCAGCAGATCAGACGGGCGTGGGCTGAGAAACGATTTGAGTGCAATGTCGCCTTCTTCGAACGGACAGCCAAAAACCCACTGCAACATCTCTATCTCCCGAGTGCTCGGGAGAGTCTTTCCTGGTGATAAAACAGGGATGAAAAAAAAGTAGCCAATTTTCCCAAAATTCAACAGGACTATATAACCCAGTAAAGTTGCATATAATCAAGGCGATGGTTTTCCCAGTTGCAATGTATGGCTGTGAAAGCTGGACCATAAGGAAGGCTGAGCGTCAAAGAATGGAGGCCTTTGAACTCTGGTGCTAGAGAAGACTCCTGCGAGTCCCCTGGACTGCAAGGCGATCCAACCGGTCAGTCCTAAAGGAGATCAACCCTGACTGCTCTTTAGAAGACCAGATCCTGAAGATGAAACTCAAAATACTTTGGCCACCTAATGAGAAGGAAGGAGTCACTGGAGAAGAGCCTAATGCTGGGAACAATTGATTGATTGATTGATTGATTTTTTTTTTTTAATTTATTTATTTATTTATTTATTCGATTTATATGCCGCCCTTCTCCAGAGACTCAGGGCGGCTTACAATGCGTTAACCAATAGCCTTCATACTTTTGTATATACCTGGTTAGTAGGGCTTTTGGCCCCCGCTAAGCGGTGTTCTTTTTTTATACAAAGTCAGCTTATTGCCCCCACAAACCGGGTCCTCATTTTACCTACCTCGGAAGGATGGAAGGCTGAGTCAACCTTGAGCCTGGTGAGAATTGAACTCGCAGTAATTGCAGGGAGCTGGCAGCTAAGTGCTACTTTAACAGCAGTTTTAGTCCGCTGCGCCACCAAGGCTTTTGATTGAGGGTAAAAGAAGAAGGGAACGACAGAGAACGAGGTGGCTGGATGGAGTCACTGAAGCAGACGGCTGTGAGCTTAAATGGACTCCAGAGGATGGTAGAGGACAGGAAGGCCTGGAGGAAAGTTGTCCATGGGGTCGCGATGGGTCAGACACGACTTTGCCACTAACAATAACAAATATAACCCAGCAAGCCATTTCTTTGTAAGAGAGGGATGAGCAAGCTCTGAACCAAACCGTTATCACTTAAAGAGGAAGAAAACCACCATGCTAGCGTGCTTCCCTCACTTCTTTATTCCAAACCTTCCATTAGAATTTACGTTGGGCAGGTTGAAGATGTGTGGACTTCAACTCCCAGAATTCCTTACCCAGCCATACTGGTTGGGGAATTCTGGGAATTGAAGTCCATACATCAGGGGTAGTCAAACTCAAGGCCCGTGGGATGGATCCGGCCTGTGGGAGTGTTTAGATCTGGTCTGTAGGGCCGCCTTGGAAAGAGGGAAGGGCCAGCCCGCGGTGCCTCTGCCAATGAAAACGATGGACTCCTACAGCCCTCTACCAGCAAAAAAGGAGCCTGGGGAGGCCGTGTGTGGCCCTTCCGGGCTGTGTTTTCGGTCGCGACAGCCTTCTGCAGCCCTCTGCCAGCAAAAAGGGAGCCCGGGGAGGCCACGCATGGCCCGCCCAGGCTCTGTTTTTGACCGTGACAGTCTACTGAAGCCCTCTGCCAGCAAAAACAGAGCTGGGGAAGGCCACATACAGCCCGCTCTGTTTTCAGCCAGGACGGCCTCCTGCAGCTCTCTGCCAGCAAAAACGGTGCCTGGGGAGGCTGTGTGTGGTCCACCCGGGCTCCGTTTTCAACCGCAACAGCCACCTGCAGCCCTCTGCCAGAGAAAATGGAGCCCCACAAGCTCCATTTTCACTGGCAAGTGGCTGGAGGAGGCCATGGTGGCTGAAAACGAAGTCTCAATGAGTGACATCGAGCTGGCCATGCCCCACTCTGGTCACCCCAAGGTCAAACACAGCCCTGATGCGGCCCTCCGTGAAATCAAGTTTGACCTCCCTGCCATACATCTTCAAGCTGACAAGGTTGAGCAACATGGATCTAGATCAAATTTGATTCAATTCTCATACCTGTCCAGTTAACGTTGAAGCACAGTTCCTTCTGGACCGCTTGGGCGCCATTGCCTAAGATCCTTTGGGCAGACTGTAGAAGATTGTTGAGGCCACTGTCGGCCTCGCTGGGCCGCTGATAATAATGTAGAACCACCATGTCTGCCCTGAGGGAATAGAATAGACAAGGCAATGAGGAAACTTAACAATATACATACAAAATAGAATTTCAAAATTATCTGGTATTTAGAGTTCTTTATTGGCCAAGTGGGATTGGACACACAAGGAATTTGTCTTCAGTGCATAAGCTCTCAGTGTACATAAAAAATACATTCATCAAGAATCATCGACTTACGACCACACTTGAGCCCCAAATTTCTGTTGCTAAGCGAAACAGTTATGAAGTGACCCATTTTATGACCGTTTTGGCTGCAGTTGTTAAGTGAATCACAGCAGTTGTTCAGTTAGTAACACAACTGTTAAGTGAAATCTGGCTTCCCCATTTGACACGGCTTGTCAGAAGGTCATAACTCTCTCTTTTAAATTTTTTAATTTGTGATTTTATAAATTGGGTGTTTTAATCTGTGTTTCGGCCAAAATGTTTAATAATTTTAAGGGATTTTTAATATTTGTATTATCTGTATTTTATCTTGGCTGTTCACCGCCCTGAGTCCTTCGGGAGTAGGGCGGTATAGAAATTTGATTAATAAATAAATAAATAAATAAAAGGGAATCACATGACCCCAGGACACTACAACAGTCATAAGCGTGAATCAGTTGTCAAAGCGTCCGAATTTTGGTCAAGGAATGCTGCAACGATTGTAAGTGTGGAAAAACCATCATAAATCACTTTTTTTCAGTGCCGCTACAATTTCGAATGGTCATTAAACGAATGGCTATAAATCAAGGATTATCTGTACAGTCATGCACGGCACTAGAAAATTGAAACATATTTTTCTTCCTTTTTTCAAACCAGAGGTTATATTGAATCAAAGCAAACGAATGGCTATTTAGAACAGAACCCAAAATTCCCTTTTTCAGCCAAACATAATTAATTCACTCCAAGAAGACCAGCTAATAACTTGGATGTCTTGACCGGATAAATTCATAAAGAGCAGATCTATTGAAGCTATCACAGCACTGCAAAACACAATGACTCGAGATCAGTTCTTGCACTTCCGACTGTCGTAAGATCCCTGCCAAAATTTGGGTAGTTGGCAATCGACATGTACTCTGATTCACGGTACCCGGGATGCTGCCGCCGTGATCTGGATCACGGATGTAGCATCCTGGAGTCACATGATCCCCATTTGCAACCTTCCCAAACGGCGTTTGACAAGCCAAGTCAACGGGGGATTCCAGATTCGCTTGACGACTGTGTGATTCGCTTAACGACGTTTGTAAAACGGTCGTAAAATGAGGCTCCGCTCACTTAACCACTGCATCGCTCAGCGAGGGATGTTCTGATCCCAACAGTGGTCGTAAGTCGAGGATGTAATTTTGCATTTTAATTTTTTTTTATTTTATTTTTTAATTTAAAAGAATCTGCCAGGCCTAGTCCTGGGAAAACACGGAGAGATAAGGGAGCAAATACTGCATTTTATTTCGGAGGTCACCTGGGGACGTCTGGCAACTGCTGCATAGGAACGTGAACGCGGTACTAGCAGACGTAGGTCTTACTCCAGAGAGCTGCTGATTGATCTAAAAGACCTTAGAGCAAATATCCAACGGAGGAGCCCAAGAGGTCGTTGGCCTTCAAATGGCTCACAATTCTTGCTTCACTCAAAGCTGCGGAGCAACCTTCGTTACTAAGTCTACCAATTGCACAAAAATGACAGCCATTGCGTATCACAGGGCAAGGGTCCATCCTCCACTTGGCAAGGTTTTTTTTTTTTTTTTCAAAAGTAGCTTGCCATTGCCTCCTTCCTAGGCCTGAGAGAAAGTGACTGGCTCAAGATCACCCAAGGCCGGACTAGAACTCACAGTCGCCCTGTTTTTAGCTTGATGTCCTTAACCGTTGCACCAAAACCAGCTCTCTAATGTATAAAACAACCAACACAAACAGATCAAATGCTATTGAGGTGCAAATTTACACCTTAAGAGTCAAAATTCACTAAAATTCTAAGAAAAAACAATTTAAGGATGTCCCAGGCAGGAAGTCTGAACGGGGACTGTTCATTATGTACCAGTATGATGAATGTATTTTTATGATGCCTATAATCATGATTTATCACTTATTGATGAACATATCTTTTATTTTATGTACATTGAGAGCATATACACCAAGACAAATTCCTTGTGTGTCCAATCACACTTAGCCAATAAAAATTCTATTCTATTCTATTCTAGCTTTTATGTACAATGAGAGCTTATGCACCAAAGACAAATTCCTTGTGTGTCCAATCACACTCAGCCAATTGTATTTTATCCAATTACATTTTAAATTGCTTTTTATCAAATTTTAGTAATAATTTGCTTCTGGAACTTTGCACTTTAATATGGCCCAAGGGGGAGGGAAAGAAAGAAAGAAAGAAAGAAAGAAAGAAAGAAAGAAAGAAAGAAAGAAAGAAAGAAAGAAAGAAAGAAAGAAGGGAGGGAGGGAGGGAGGGAGGGAGGGAGGGAGGGAGGGAGGGAGGGAGGGAGGGAGGGAGGGAGGAAGGAAAGAAAGAAAGACAGTTGGTTAATAAAGAATTCTATTATATTCTATTCAAATGCATATAAATATATGGTGCATGTATATATTTATGTATGTATATAGCATCTAAAGGGATGGGGTGGCTCAGTGGCTAAGACACTGAGCTTGTCAATCGAAAGGTCGGCAGTTCAGCAGTTCGACTCCCTAATGCCGCGTAATGGCACTCCCCGCGACTTGTCCCAGCTTCTGCCAACCTAGCAGTTCGAAAGCACGTAAAAAATGCAAGTAGAAAAATAGGGACCATCTTTGGTGGGAAGGTAACAGCGTTCCGTGCGCCTTTGGCATTGAGTCATGCCGGCCACATGACCACAGAGACATCTTCGGGCAGCGCTGGCACTTCAGCTTTGAAACGGAGATGGGCACCGCCCCCTAGAGTCGGGAACGACTAGCACATATGTGCGAGGGGAACCTTTACCTTTAATTATAGCATCTAAAAAGCAGAGACATCACCCTGCCAACAAAAGTGCCTACAGTCAAGGCGATGGTTTTCCCAGTTGCAATGTATGGCTGGTGAAAGTTGGACCATAAGAAAGGCCGAGCGCCAAAGAATGGAGGCCTTTGAACTCTGGTGCTGGAGAAGACTCCTGCGAGTCCCTTGGACTGCAAGGCGATCAACCGATCAGTCCTGGAGGAGATCAACCCTGACTGCTCTTTAGAAGGCCAGATCCTGAAGATGAAACTCAAATTCTTTGGCCACCTAATGAGAAGGAAGGACTCGCTGGAGAAGAGCCTAATGCTGGGAAGGATTGAGGGCAAAAGAAAAAGGGGACGACAGAGAACGAGGTGGCTGGATGGAGTACTGAAGCAGTCAGCATGAGCTTAAATGGACTCCAGAGGATGGTCGAGGACAGGAAGGCCTCGAGGAACGTTGTCCATGAGGTCGCGATGGGTCGGACACAACTTCGCAACTAATAACAACATAGCATGTGTATATGTGTGTTATGTATGTGTTTGGTTGCAGGAACTGGGCATGGCTAGTCTAGTGAAGAGAAGGACCAGGGGAGACATGATTGCAGTGTTCCAGTATTTGAGAGCGGGTGAGGGGTCAATCTATTTTCCAAGGCACCTGAAGGCCAGACAAGGAATAATGGATGGAAACTGACCAAGGAGAGATTCAATCTAGAAATAAGGAGAAATTTTCTGACAGTGAGAACAATCCACCCATGGGACAAAAGTTGCCTTCGGAAGTTGTGGGAGCTTCATCACTGGAAGCTTTCAAGAAGAGATTGGACTGCCATCTGTCAGAAATGGTGTAGGGCAGTGATGGCGAAGCTTTTCGGCACCGAGTGCCCAAACCGGAACGTGCACGCACGCGTATGCGTGCACGTTCCCGAAAACCAGCTGGCTGGCATGGAAATCTGAAAACCAGCTGGCTGGCGTGGAAATCCGAAAACCAGCTGGCTGGCGCATGCATGCCTCTTTTTTGGCCATTTTGGCCATTTTTTCGGGCCTTTTTCAGGCCATTTTTCGGGCCGACCTGAAAACGGCTCAAAAACAGCCTGAAAACAGGGGCCCACAGAGAGGGCTCTGTGTGCCACCTCTGGCACGCGTGCCATAGGTTCACCATCACGGGTGTAGGGTCTCCTGCTTCGGTGGGGAGGGCTGGACTAGATGATTTGCAATCTCCCTTCCAACTCTGTTAATCTGTAAACCTTAAGACACAAACCGCTGATCCAAGAGAGAAGTAAAATTGGGATATGCATTTGATTTGTGGGAGCTTCATCCCTGGAGATTTGAAAGGCGGGGAGATAGGACTGCCATTTGTCGGGAGGATGGTGTAGGCAGGATGTCCTGCTTGGGCGTGGTGGGGCGGGTGGGGTTGCCTAGATGACCTCCAAGGCCCCTTCCCACTCTGTTCATCTAGGTTAGATATACCCTTTCTCTTGAGAACAGGAAAAAGAATTTCGTTTTTTAACACGGTGTAGTCCCAGTAAAAAAATAATAAATGACAATATCTCAAATTATCTAAATCAAACAGAAACCTAAATCGAGTCAAACTTCACCCAATCTTTTCTCATAATCCAATCTGTCCATATTCCTTTTTTTTAAAAAAAAACCAAAAACCTAAAACATTTCTTGCTGGAACCGGTGTCCCCACAGCAAAACCGGACAACCCCCCCCTCAATACCTTTCCCTCCCTCAATACCTTCCCCCCCCTCAATACCTTTCTCCTCACCCTCAATACCTTTCCCCCACCTCAATACCTTTCCCCTCACCCTCAATACCTTTTCCCCTCACCCTCAATACCTTTCCCCTCACCCTCAATACCTTTCCCCCTACCCTCAATTCCTTTCCCCCTACCCTCAATTCCTTTCCCCACCCTCAATACCTTTCCCCCTACCCTCAATTCCTTTCCCCACCCTCAATACCTTTTCCCCTCACCCTCAATACCTTTTCCCCTCACCCTCAATACCTTTCCCCCTACCCTCAATTCCTTTCCCCCTACCCTCAATTCCTTTCCCCACCCTCAATACCTTTCCCCCTACCCTCAATTCCTTTCCCCACCCTCAATACCTTTCCCCTCACCCTCAATACCTTTCCCCCTACCCTCAATACCTTTCCCCTCACCCTTAATACCTTTCCCCTCACCCTCAATACCTTTCCCCTCACCCTCAATACCTTTTCCCCTCCCCCTCAATACCTTTTCCCCTCCCCCTCAATACCTTTCCCCCTACCCTCAATTCCTTTCCCCCTACCCTCAATTCCTTTCCCCACCCTCAATACCTTTCCCCCTACCCTCAATTCCTTTCCCCACCCTCAATACCTTTCCCCTCACCCTCAATACCTTTCCCCCTACCCTCAATACCTTTCTCCTCACCCTCAATACCTTTCCCCTCACCCTCAATACCTTTTCCCCTCACCCTCAATACCTTTCCCCCTACCCTCAATTCCTTTCCCCACCCTCAATACCTTTCCCCTCACCCTCAATACCTTTCCCCCTACCCTCAATACCTTTCTCCTCACCCTCAATACCTTTTCCCCTCACCCTCAATACCTTTTCCCCTCACCCTCAATACCTTTCCCCCTACCCTCAATACCTTTCTCCCCACCCTCAATTCCTTTCCCCTCACCCTCAATACCTTTTCCCCTCACCCTCAATACCTTTCCCCCTACCCTCAATTCCTTTCCCCCTACCCTCAATTCCTTTCCCCACCCTCAATACCTTTCTCCTCACCCTCAATACCTTTTCCCCTCACCCTCAATACCTTTCCCCCTACCCTCAATACCTTTCTCCCCACCCTCAATTCCTTTCCCCTCACCCTCAATACCTTTTCCCCTCACCCTCAATACCTTTTCCCCTCACCCTCAATACCTTTCCCCCTACCCTCAATTCCTTTCCCCACCCTCAATACCTTTCCCCTCACCCTCAATACCTTTCCCCCTACCCTCAATACCTTTCTCCTCACCCTTAATACCTTTCCCCTCACCCTCAATACCTTTCCCCTCACCCTCAATACCTTTCCCCCTACCCTCAATTCCTTTCCCCACCCTCAATACCTTCCCCCCCACCCTCAATACCTTTTCCCCCTCAATACCTTTCCCCTCCTCCTCAATTCCTTTTCCCCTCCCCCTCAATACCTTTCCCCCTACCCTCAATACCTTTTCCCCCACCCTCAATACCTTCCCCCCCTCAATACCTTTCCCCCCCACCCTCAATACCTTCCCCCCAATACCTTTCCCTCACCCTCAATTCCTTTCCCCCCACCCTCAATTCCTTTCCCCCCCCAATATCTTTCCCCCCACCCTCAATACCTTTTCCCCCCCTCAATAACTTTTCCCCCACCCTCAATTCCTTTCCGCCCACCCCTCAGCCGGCCCAGGATGATGGGAGTTGTAATCCCACGCGTCCAAGGATGCACGTGCTTCTTCTACTGCAGAGCCCAAGGGAAAGTTTGCCCACACCCTTCCAAAAAAGACCCCGGCCCGCCTTTTTACTATTTAAAAAAAAAAACAAACCCATTTACCCCAAGCGATCTCCAACTCCGGAGACACGGAGTTTCTTTCCCGTGTCTTTTTCCAAGATCCGAACTCGGGGGGTGGGGGTGGGGGGCAAGTGGAGAAGGTCGTGAGAAAAGAGCCCCGCGAGTCACAGGGTTGCAGCCTTACCTGCGCCCGGGTTTGGCTTGGCTTGGCTCGGCTCGGCTTGGATCTTCTCTCTCTCTCTCTCTCTCTCTCTCTCTCTCTCCCGGCGCGCGATCGCCACGATCACGGGGCAATGCACTGCACTGCCCCTTTCCTGGGAGGGGAACTTCCCATGCGAGGGGCGGGCAAGTGAGTGGGTGGGTGGGTGGGTGGGAGGTGTGGCCAGAGCCCCGCCCTCATTTCCCATTGGCTGCCTCGCTTCCTCCTTTTTTTTTCCAGCCTTGAAAAAGGGGGGCCGCGCGAGGCGATCTTGGATCACGGGCGGGGGGGGGGGGGAGGTGGGAGGGATCGGGCGGATTTTTTGGAGATTCCTTTTGGGGTGGTTCCATTCACTTCGCTTCCAAGGGACACGGCAAGGATGGTTATTCATTTTCCCTGTCTGATATGGGGATAGGATCTCCTGCTTGAGCGGGGGGTTGGACTAGATGACCTATAAGGTCCCTTCCAACTCTTGTTAATCTGTTAAACTCTCCCGGCTGGAGAAGGAGAAGGGGAGAGGGGAAGGATTTCAAAATCCCCGTCCCCGTCCCCGTAGGGATTCCCGGGATCCCTGCGCTGGTTGGTCTGATAAAGACTGACTAGGTGGCTCAGGACAATCCAGAAAAGTCAGCAGTTCGGATCCTTCGTACAGGTCTCCTGCGTGAGCAGGGGGTTTGACTAGATGACCTCCAATGTCCCTGCCAACTCTTGTTACTGTTACCGGGGCCTGTTCCTTTGCAATTTTGGCGGATTTTGCTTTGAAGGGAACGGGAGTTGGGTCTTTGGATGGCTTTGCACAAGATTTGGGGGGAGTTTGATCGCCTGCTGAAGTTCTCCACAGCTGGAGGTGATTGACACAAGACAAGACAGCTTTCCAAACACGGGAACGGCCTGAAGCCGGGACGCGATTGATTTTATGTTCCGTCCAGTGGTGAAAGCCAATTTCTTTTACTACCGATTCTTTGGGCGTGGCTTGGTGGGCGTGGCGGGGGAAGGATAGTAGAAAATCTCCATTCCCACCCCATTCCAGGGGAAAGATACTGCAAAATCCCCATTCCAACCCCACTCCAGGGGAAGCATACTGCAAAATCCCCATTCCCACTCCACTCCAGGGGAAGGATACTGCAAAATCTCCATTCCCACTCCACTCCAGGGGAAGGATACTGCAAAATCTCCATTCCCTCCCCACTCCAGGGGAAGGAGACTGCAAAATCCCCATTCCCACTCCACTCCAGGGGAAGCATACCGCAAAATCCCCATTCCCTCCCCACTCCAGGGGAAGCATACCACAAAATCCCCATTCCCTCCCCACTCCAGGGGAAGGAGACTGCAAAATCTCCATTCCTACCCCACTCCAGGGGAAGGAGACTGCAAAATCCCCATTCCCTCCCCACTCCAGGGGAAGCATACTGCAAAATCCCCATTCCCTCCCCACTCCAGGGGAAGGAGACTGCAAAATCCCCATTCCCTCCCCACTCCAGGGGAAGCATACCGCAAAATCCCCATTCCCTCCCCACTCCAGGGGAAGCATACCGCAAAATCCCCATTCCCTCCCCACTCCAGGGGAAGGAGACTGCAAAATCTCCATTCCTACCCCACTCCAGGGGAAGGAGACTGCAAAATCCCCATTCCCTCCCCACTCCAGGGGAAGGATACTGCATTATTTTAATTCTCCCCAAAAATTGTGACTTAAGTTGCTCTGAGCTTGGAAGGAAGAAAATTGGGCGGGGGGGGGGGAGCGCTGCAGAATAAATAAATTTAGTCTATTTATTTACATAGACAAAATAATAAGTCCACATCTGGTAGTCGTGGCCGAGTGGTTAAGGCGATGGACTAGAAATCCATTGGGGTCTCCCCGCGCAGGTTCGAATCCTGCCGACTACGAAAAAGATTTAGATACATTAATTTGAGGATATATTTTGCATGGCATCAATAATCTGGGTTGAAGGTTAGAAAAAAAAAGGCGTGGCTAAAAACCTCAGAGACGACCCCCGAGAGGAGGGTGTTCCCCTCTGATACTTTTTTTTAAAAAAAAACCTAAATTTAAAAATTGAATTGACACAAAAACCCCACCAAAATCCAGATTCCCTGGCAATGTGATGGAAAGGAATCTGCGCACTTTTTCGTAGTCGGCAGGATTCGAACTTGCGCGGGGAGACCCCAATGGATTTCTAGTCCATCGCCTTAACCACTCGGCCACGACTACCATATAATTCTGCTCTTTTCCTCATATGTCTAAATACTTCCTTGCAATAGTTTGGCAGGGGTACCAATAGCTTCCTTCTTTCAAAGGGGTTTCCAAGGCAACGAGAACCTGTAGGGGTTTCCAAGGCAACGAGAACTGTAGCTCAGCCTCATTCGCCTATAATGAATTAGCTGGCTGTGCGATGGGAATGCATGCTGGTTTACCAACCTGGTTACTTAAAGGCTAGTCCTTGAAACTGGGAAACAAAAAAGGGGCAAGGTTGGTTCTGCATAGTTCATGCTTTCCTCAATCAATCAATTAATCAATCAGTTGCATCAACAATATCACTACTGGAATAAAATTAAGATATGGCTGGAAGAAATGATACAACAATGTCTTGATTTAAAAGCAGAGCTGTTCCTACTGGGTATCCTCCCAGAAAAAAATTAGCATAGAAAATATTTATTTGATTATGCATGTAATAACAGCTGCAAGGATTGTTTATGCACAAAATTGGAAAGCAGAGAAAATACCTTTGGAAGGAGAAGTAATTAAACAAGTTTTAGATGGTGCAGAAATGAATAGATTGACTTTGATTAAAGAAAGAGAAGATTCAGAATACTTTTAAGATATGGAATCCATTCTACTATTGGTTAGAAAAGAGATACAAATAAGTAAATGAATAGTTAGGTGTAAAAATGCTATAATCAGAATATTTTGTTAGTGATGAATTGTTGTAATTGCTTCGATGAGTACGAAAACAGAAGAAATAACAAAAAGAAGAACGATTGGAGATAACACCGAGCTGTCACATGGAAGGAATGACTGATATATTAAATGTTTTGTTTGTTTAAAAAATAAAAAAAAACTTTTAATTAAAAAAAAATCACTTTGAATAGGGCATCCTTGCATGCAAGCTGAATACTTGAAAATTCTCGCAGCATGGTAGGTTCCCTTTGCAGCACATCTGTCCTGATGTTTAAATGCAAAGTCTCGGTGCACTACATTTATAGCAAGCTCAGGAAGGAAAACGCGGGCTTTGTGGATCTCCTTCCCGGCTGAATGGATCCTTTTACCAATTTGGAGTGTTTTTGTTCAGAGATGGTTTCAAGGCTTTAGTAAACTAGGAGTGCGACTGATCTCTGTTAGTGATTTTTTGGGCTTGGAACAGTGGTGAAATTCAATTTTGTTTACTACTGGTTCTGTGGGCGTGGCTTGGTGGGTGTGGTGTGGTGTGGCTTGGTGGGTATGGCTTGGTGAGCAGGGGGAAGGATATTGCAAAATCTCCATTCCCACCCCACTCCAGGGGAAGGATACTGCAAAATCCCCATTCCCACCCCACTCCAGGGGAAGGATACTGCAAAATCTCCATTTCCCCGCTACTTCAGGGGAAGGGTACTGCAAAATTTCCATTCCCACCCCACTCCAGGAGAAGGATACTGCAAAATCCCCATTCCCACCCCACTCCAGGGGAAGGATACTTTAAAATCTCCATTCCCAGCCTACTTCAGGGGAAGGGTACTGCAAAATTTCCATTCCCACCCCACTCCAGGAGAAGGATACTGCAAAATCCCCATTCCCACCCCACTCCAGGGGAAGGATACTTTAAAATCTCCATTCCCAGCCTACTTCAGGGGAAGGGTACTGCAAAATCTCCATTCCCACTCCACTTCAGGGGAAGGATACTGCAAAATCTCCATTCCCACTCCACTTCAGGGGAAGGATACTGCAAAATCTCCATTCCCACCCCACTCCAGGGGAAGGGTACTGCAAAATCTCCATTCCCACCCCACTTCAGGGGAAGAGTACTGCAAAATCTCCATTCCCACCCCACTTCAGGAGAAGGATACTGCAAAATCTCTATTCCCACTCCACTCCAGGGGAAGGATACTTTAAAATCTCCATTCCCACCCCACTCCAGGGGAAGGATACTGCAAAATCTCCATTCCCTCCCCACTCCTGGGGGAAGGATGTTGCAAAATCTCTATTCCCACCCCACTCCAGGGGAAGGATACTGTAAAATCTCTATTCCCACCCCACTCCAGGGGAAGGATACTGCAAAATCTCCATTCCCACTCCACTTTAGGGAAAGGGTACTGCAAAATCTCCATTCCTTCCCCACTCCTGGGGCAAGGATATTGCAAAATCTCCATTCCCACCCCACTTCAGGGGAAGGATACTGCAAAATCTCCATTCCCACCCCACTCCTGGGGTAATGATATTGCAAAATCTCCAGCAAATGCCAGCCAGAGGTGGCATTTGCTGGTTCTCCAAACTACTCAAAATTTCCACTACCGGTTCTCCAGAACCTGTCGGATTTCACCCCTGGCTTGGAAGCTAAGCTGGGTCAGCCCTGTAACTGGTTGGATGGGAAGCTGCCAAGTGTAAACCTGACTCTCAGGAATGATGCAAGGTAAGGGGGGTGGGGGAACTTGTAACATGGTGGCTTGTGTAATTATTTACTAGATGTCTATGGAGATTCTGACTCATCTAGGCCATGGTTGTCCCAAAGGTGCTTTTTTTCCAGGAGGCAACTGGCCTTCCTTTTTTTTCTTTGAAGACATTTCGCTTCACATCCAAGAAGCTTCTTCAGTTCTTCTTCAGCTTCTTGGCAAAACGTCTTCAAAGAAAAACCAGAAAGTCCAGTTGCCTCATGGAAAAAAAATCACCTTTTGGACAGGGGTGAAATCCAGCAGGTTCTGACAGGTTCTGGCGAACCTGTAGCGGAAATTTTGAGTGGTTCAGAGAACCAGCAAATACCACCTCTGGCTGGTCCCAGAGTGGGGTGGGAATGGAGATTTTGCAGTTATCCTTCCCATGCCACGCCCACCAGGCCACACCCACCAGGCCACATCACACCCATCAGGCCACACCCACAGAACCAGTAGTAAACAAAATTGAATTTCACCACTGCTTTGGGACAATTATTTACCGGCTTTTTACTACCAGCAGCCCCGATTTACAGCAGGAATGTAAGATAATATCATTTCAATATATTGGGGGACAAAAATGATAATGGGCTGCGGAGTCCAACAGTCAAAGGAGTTAGATATGTCTAGTTATTGAAGAAAAGGACTACGGGTGATATAATAACAGCCTTCCAATATTTGAGGGGTTGTCACAGCAAGGAGGGTGTCAACTTTTTGTCCAAAGCACCTGTGGGCAGGACAAGAAGTAACAGGTGGAAATTTTTCAAGAAGAGATCCAACCTTAGAACTAAGGAGAAATTTCCTAATAGTGAGAACAATTAAATCCGTGGCATGATTTGCCTTCATAAGTTGCAGGTCCTTCAACAATGGAGGTTTTTTAAGAAGAGACTGGACAGCCATTTGTCTTGAGGGAAGCCCCTCTCCCCCAGAAGAATGAAATATTTTGGGGGATATTAAAAAGGCAGTTTAGAATATTTCCCCTAAAGGAGAAATGAGGAAAAAACAAAAACCCTTAAGGGAGGCATAAACCAGCCCCAGTTTCCCTGCCCCCAAGCAGAAACGGAGGAGGCCAGCTTTGAGAAATGCAGATTTGGTAATCCATTCAGAAAGATTGGGTCAGATGGAAACTCCAGATAAGCCACAAACAAAAGGTTGACAAGATTACCTTAGATACACACCTAGGATTTGCATTTCCCCTTGTAGAAAGTTAGCACCCACCCCTCCTAGAAGAATGAAATATTTTAGGAAATATTAAAAAGGCAGAATATTATATTTGCCCCCAAAAGAGAAATAGAAATCTTGGACTTCCGGTTTGCTGCTTGTCCCCGCTGGACGCTCCTCTGGGATCGTCGAACCCACTGCCTGTAAGAGCCGCCTTTTTCAGCGGAATGGCGGCTCGAAAAAACTCCGTTTCCATTA
Organism: Pantherophis vulpinus; assembly: GCA_037215915.1. Classification (NCBI taxonomy): domain Eukaryota; kingdom Metazoa; phylum Chordata; class Lepidosauria; order Squamata; family Colubridae; genus Pantherophis; species Pantherophis vulpinus. Next base: position 1,570,461 of record JAXLNS010000042.1, read on the forward strand.
GGAAATGGAGATAGAGCCGGCTGGGGTGGGTAGAGTCCTCTGCCTAATCCCAAAAGTTTTTTATTTACTTTTGGGAGGGAGCGGAAGAGACTCCCCGTATCCCCAGCCGATGCTCCGGGCTCTGGGAAATCTCTGCTACACGCAGAGCTAGGGGGCAAAAGCAAGCCAGTAAATCTGTCAAATAAATTAATTAAAGAAGATATGAGCTGGACCTTTGATCCTGAAGCGCAAGTATTCCTTTTATTCTATTTTGCCTAAGAAGTGAAGTGAAGGGGGAAAAAAGTTTTTTTTTAAAATGGCGATTGCTGCTGCGGCTTGAAGAGAGGCTGAAAGGGAAACTCCTTCCGTTTTCAATTACAAAGTAGCGGAATGAATACTTTTGGCTGTAACTGAAGGCAAAATCTCACTCTCACTTCTGTTTTTTTTTTCTCTTTTTTTTTCTCTTTGAGGATCTGATATTGATCTTGGTTGGAAAAAAGTTTTTTTTTTCCCTCTCTTTTCCAGTAAATTTTGTCTGCGTGGAAAAATGGCACTGAGACTTATAAAACTAGACAAACAGGCAGTGGGGGGGAATTCCCCCATTAATAAATTACATCAACAAGTTTTAACTCTCCAGTTACAGAAACCTGACTTTAACATAATAGAATTTCTTCTTGAGGAGATTGTAAGAAGGGATGAGATTGTGAATCAGCAACTTGAAAAATTTAAGTTGGAAATCAAAGAAATTGGTGAATTGGTGAAATCTAAATTTGGCTTTTTGGATCGAAAGATTTTAAAAGTAGCTAATGGCTTAGCAGACTTTATGACTCAGTTGGAAGCAAATACTAACTCTAAAATGAAAGAAACTGAGGAGAATTTGGATGACAAGATCCAAAAAATTAAAAAGGATTTGGCAAACATTCAGGATAATAGTCCAGAAGACAAACTTAAAATGGAGGCTGATCAAAAGACTGTTATTGAAGAAAATGTACAACAGAGGATTGAAAGAGAAGTTTTAATGATCCAATACAATTTTACAGAATATGCAATTAGACTGAGAGGTTTGCAGGAAGATGATAGAGATGATTTAAGGAAGATATCTTCTGAAATTCTGGCTGGGATTTTAAAGGTTCAACCTGATGAAGTGTTTTGCAGGATTGACAGAATTTATAGAATAAACTCCTGGTTGGCAAAACAAAGGCAATTGCCTAGAGATGTGGTGATTTATTTTACAGACAAAGAAATTAGAAATAATATTGTCCAGAATTCTTATGACTCTGCTTTGCAATTTCGTGGAAGAAAGATTTGGATTTTTAAGGAACTCCCGCCCAAGATGTTAATGGAGAGGAAGAAATTTGGTTTTCTAGTGAATGAGTTAAAAAAAAGGAATATTCTATTTAGATGGGACGTCCCAGTTGGTTTAATATTGAGACACCAAGGAGTAAGATACCAACTGGATACAGTCGAAAAAGCGGAAGAATTTTATCAAAAAATTTTAAAAATAAATTTAACATCTTTAGGCATAACACAGGACAAGCAAAAGGAGTTGGAAATAAAGGGAAAACATCAAATTACAGAGGCTGTGGTAGATAAACTGTCTTTGGACTCCTTGGATACCCCAGCTGGACTGTCTATAAATTTGAGAGCAGTGTCATCTGATTCTAATGTGATGAATTATCAAGTTACAGACAAGTGCGTAAATCAACCAGTTGATATACAAGTGATGGAAAAGACATATGAGATAATAAAACAAAACCAACAAGATCAATTTACAAAGCAGAATGACAACCGATCAGCTGATACACAACTTGTAGGAAGGAAATCTGGATGGAAATGCAACCCGCAAAAGAAAAAGAAAAGAAACAGATCTCGTAGAAATAGTAGTTTCTAAACCAAGCAACAGTGAAGCCAGGGATTTTAAAAAAAATAAATGAATATGTGAAAAGATATTGGAGGCGAATTATCGTTTAATACTATCTTGAGGAAAGTGGCAGATCTCTGCAATGCCGTGATTTTGGGATGTGGAAAGAGCCTTACATTGTTGGATTTGAACTATCTATTTTGGATTTCTTTTACCGATAAATATATTATATCTATTTTGAGTTACAAGGCAAGAGAGTCATGCTGGGGCATGCAGAAGATCTGGCTGTTACCCACTAAGATGATGGGGATTTATAATCCTGATGAAAACCACAATTACAACTATATGGAATATAATTATAATGTCACTCGGGTGGTTGTTTTTATTTTTATATATACATGAGGATATTCATTATTGATGGGGGCAGAAGATGACTGAAGATTTTGAATAAACTGTTGCACCAGGATGCTATGTTACCCTATTATGGATGATGGATTTAACAATCTAGTGGAAAGACATCAAAGAAGATACTAAATGAATTATAAATTTAAAGTTATTGTCTTTTTTTATAAAATGAAATGTATATATAGACATATGTATATTTAAGCAGAGTGGGCAGTGGATTATATTTAGAATTGTAGTGCATGGTAATCTTGCAGGAAACTGGGTTGAAATAGGCTAGTTTAGTGATTGATTAGTTTAAGAAAAAGGATTTTTAAATCATATATTTTGGGGAGTGGAAGAATCGGATAGAACTGAACAAATGTTAAATTTGGAGAAGGCTGCTTTGAAATGTTAAATTAATATATATAAAAGTAAAGGTTATGTTGTTGTAATAATAATAATATTTTATAAGTTTGGGGGAGGAGAAAAAGGGTAGATTGTGAAAAGCGGAGAAAAGCGGAGTTATAAGAATACTTTGCTAAGGGTCAGTACTTTGAGGAGTGAGTAAGGGCATGGTAAAATATTATGTAATTAATTATGAATTAGCTTATTGTTGTGAAGAAGAAGTCACAGGGGGGGATGGGTGGTGAGGGGGGGTTAGGGAAGAAGGGAGGAAAAGGGGGGAAAACTTGTATTTGAAAAACTTTTTCAATTAAAAAAAAAAAAAAAAAAAGAGAAATAGAAATCTTAAGGGAGACAGAAAGTCAGCTCCCTGCCCCCAGCAGATATTTGGTGCCCATTGAGATGGACTGGGCCAGTCTATCTACCTTCAGCTCCAGGGTGATGGGATTAAGACAGGACCCTCCAGGACATAATCGAATTAACTTATCTAGCAGCAGGGCTCACTGCATTGCAAAATCTTCTAAAGACATTACATCAGCCCAGTCTTCAACCAAACGTGTCTCAGACAAACACCTAGGATTTGCACATGGCCCCTATAGCAGCCAATAGCATACATTTCTTGCACAGGAACAGGAAGCTCAAGGGCAAGATCCAAGAGAAGGTATACACCAGTGGTGGGTTCCTCCCGGTTCGGCCTGGTTCGCGAGAGCCGGTAGTGGTGACGATATGACGTCACCGAACCGGTTCTCTGTCTTCAGGAGCTGGGCCCTCCCGCCCACCCGCCCCGGCGTTATGCCAACCTTATATGTCAGTTTTTTCACCCAGCTGACAGGTGCGGCAGGGCGGATTGCCGCACCTCAGCTGGGCAGATTCGCAACGCGCTTGCACGAAGTGTAAGTTTGGTGTCCTGCGAGCGAACCGAGCATGCGCGCGGCAATCGCGCGTAAAACGCGCACACAAAGAGAACCGGTAGTAAAGGTAAGTAGAACCCACCCCTAACCCACCCCTATACACCACCCACACTCTTCACTCCATGTGGGCAATTGCACCAGGACCATGTGCCTTGATGGTTCTGCTTCATTAAACCATCTTTCCAATCAGCTTCCATGTTTCCAGTGTCTTTCTCCCCGCTTGGAACTGAACCAGATGGACATTTCTTCCAATATCCTTTTGCCTAAAGAGCCAGCCATGACCCCTACATGACCCCATAGGAATCCAGAAGGTATAAGAACCCACCCACTCTCAACTCCCATTTTGTCAGCTGCCCCTGGTGGTTCTGTTCACCAATAAACAGAATCTTTCTTTCCAATCAGCCTCCAGCCTCCATTTTATCTCCAGCTTCTTTCTCCCAGCTTGGAACTGAACCAGATGGATTTTCCTTCCAACCGTCTGAAATGGTGTAAGATATCCCGCTTGAGCAGGGGGGTGGACTCACGGGTGGGCTGCTGGGGGTTCGCAGGGGTTCGGGAGAATCTCTAGCTAAGATTCTGTGCAGTTCGGAGAGCCCCCAAATCCCACTCCTGGCTGGCCCCACCCCGCCCCAACCTCCCTGCCCCACCCCTCCCAGGAGTCCCCACACGGCCCATTTTGGAGTGCACGGAGGGTCGGGGAGGGCAAAAAACAGGCCTACTGGAAGTTTGGGAATGCCAGAAACAGGGCCTCCAGAGCCTGGGGAGGCCGTTTTCGCCCTCCCGGAGGCTCGAGGAAAGCCTCCGGAGCCTGGGGAGGGCAAAAACACTTCCCCCCCACAGTGCAGGAGGCCGACTAGGCCACACCCACCATGGCCACCTAGCAACCGGGCAGAGGGCCCCTTGCTAAAAATTTTGGACTAGAAGACCTCCCAGGTCCCTTCCAAGTCTGTTTTTCTGCTTAGAATGAGATAACCGGAGCAAGTCCGTGGGAGTCAGCTGCTGAAGTATCCCTTTCAAAACTCCAGAGTGCGAGAGAGAAAACCGTCATTTTTTAAAAAAAATTTTTTTTTTACAGAACAGCTGAAACGTGGCTTAAAACCAAAGCCCTGCAGCTTCTTGGCAAACGGGGAGATATTTTGCTGAGCCATCTCAGCAGAAATTCCTCCAGGACACAATGTGAAATCGCTGCCCGCTTTGGTTACTGGCGTCACTGCCATGAATGCAAAATAAATAAATAAATGTTCGGGTCAAGGCCACATTACTCCATCCCCATGTCATTCGTCGGCTTCTCTCAAATCTGACGAGAAGGCAGGCCAGATTTTGACAGCGTGGGACAGTTGGCATTGGCTGGAAGACATGGTGTTCCGATTAGTTTTGGAAGCTGACAAAATAGGCCAGGAGTACCCACAATCTGAGGATACTTCACACACACGTACACCTTGGAGCAAAGGGGAGGGGGAAAAAAACCATTATTACTCTTTTTGGCATTTTTCTCCCCCTGGTTTTTACAGGGGATTGGGAATATTTATTTATGTATTTATGTATTTATGTATTTATGTATTTATGTATTTATGTATTTATGTATTTATGTATTTATGTATGTATGTATGTATGTATGTATGTATTTATTTATTTATTTATTTATTGGTTCTATTTATATGCCTCCCTTTCTCCGGAGACTCAGAGCGGCTTACAATGCAATGCATTGTGCAAACAATGGGAAATTTAGGGCAAAAGAGGAGAGTTCAAGATTTTAAAACGCAAAAGAAAAAAAGCTCGATTTAACTAGGGAATTGTAATAATTGAGATACTATTAATTGTATATTGTGTTGAAAGCAGAAATTTATTTATTTATTTATTGGTTCGATTTAAATGCCGCCCCTTCTCCGGAGACTCAGGGCGGCTTACTTAATGCGTTAAGCAATAGCCTTCATACTTTTTGCATATACCTGCTTAGTTGGGCTTTCGCCCCCCCCCCCAAGCGGTGTTCTTTTTTATACAAAGTCAGCTTATGGCCCCCACAATCCGGGTCCTCATTTTACCTACCTCGAAAGGATGGAAGGCTGAGTCAACCTTGAGCCTGGTGAGATTTGAACTGGCAGTAATTGCAGGCAGCTGGTGCTGCTTAACAGCACTTTAGCCTGCTGCGCCACCAAGGCTCTTCTTGTATTTGAGGGGCTGCCACAAAGAAGTGGGGGGTCAACCTATTCTCCAAAGCAGTGGTCACCAACTGGTGGTCCGTGGACCACTGGTGGTCCACGAGAAAATTTTGGTGGTCCGCAGAAATATTATTCACATTTTTTATATTGCAATAAATCAGGGGTCCTCAAACTACGGCCCCTGGGCCAGATATGTACAATGAACGCTTGTGTTACTGCAGAGAGTCTCCCCCTTCGGGGTCTTTTTGTGTGGTTCGGAAGGGGGCAGAAATTCCAACTTGGGGTCTGCTTCAGCCTCCTGATGCGGAGCTTTGGGTGAAGGCTGGGGGAAGCATCACTGGTGGCGAAGAGCCCGAGGGCCTTGTTCCAATGGGATTGCATCATGGCCTCGAACTGACTGACCATCTCAGCCCGCTGAGCCTCCAGGCGCCAGTACCTGGCTTTGCACTCCCACAGGTCTTCCCTCTGCTTGGAAAGCCTATGCTCCTAGTCCTCAGTGAGGTGCTTCTGCTGAGCCTCCTTCTCGGCCAGATCCAATCTGAACTGAGCCAGCTGTTTTGCCAGCTCTTTCTCGTGGTGGCTGCTTAGCTCCAACAACTGCTTTCTGTTGGGGACCCTAGAGGAGAGGGGCGAGTAGAGGCCGGCGAGGCACCTCTTCGACGTGAGTGACATCAAATTGGCCACGCCCACCCAGTTACATGACCAACTAGCCACGCCCAGCCAGCCGGTCATTAGACAGATCATATTAGTGGTCCACGGCAGTGGTGGCTTCCTCCCGGTCCGGTTCGGCCGAGCCGGTAGCGGTGACGATATGACGTCACCGAACCGGTTCTCCCCCCCCCCCCGCCCTCCCACCCACGTTATTCTTACCTTTTATTTGGTCCCACCCCCAATCTATTGCTGCCTCCTGAGTCCCAGCTGATGACTAGAGGGAAAAAAAACTGTTTAAACTCTTGCCGCGGGGCTTCAAAGGGCCGTCCTACAGCTGATCAGTGTTAAAAGCAAACAAATGAGTCGGGTCGTAAGTGCGAGGACTGGTTGTAAGTGCGAGGACCTTCCAGAAATGACTCTGACCAGCTAGCCACGCCCACAAAATAAGCCACGCCCACAGAACCGGTAGTAAAAAAAATTAGAACCCACCCCTGCCTCCAACCTCCCTTCCAGCTCTATTCTGACTGATTGAATTCAGTGCAAGCAGTCAGTCAGCCATTTCTGCAGTTAACCTGGAAGTAGAAGGCTGATGTAGGGAATCGCTCGGCTTCTGCTTCAGTTGGAGTTTGCGCGAAGGCCAATTTTTATAGAAACCTGGATCGGGAAGAAACTGGGGCCTCTAATTGAGTTGGGAAATACACATTTAGGTTTCAAAAAGAGTATTAGGGACAGGGTGGATTTGATTTAAATCGAGTTGATTTAAATCACGATTTAAATCAGGATTTAAATCACTAGTAAAAAGGCTTGATTTAAATCAACTCGATTTAAATCATAATTTTTAAAGAGCACCTGTCATCTCTGCTACTCCTTTGACCCACTGTTGACTCACCGATAGTCCCAGTGTTGCAGAATATACAGCCTCATGCTACGTAACTAAGCTCCGTTTCATGCTGAGTAAACTAAATTATTTCTGTATCTTAAGCAGAAAACTATCTTGGATAGATTTTTACCCCAAAAATTTTTTATTAAAATAAATTCGATAAAAATCAAAAAAATCCGATTTAAATTAAAAAAAATCTGTTTTTTTTTTATTTTTTTAAAAAAATCATTGATTTTTATCCACCCTGATTAGGGAATGCTCATCTACGATATATATTTTAGGATTAGGGTTAGGAAGACAGGAGGAAGGAAAAGAAGAAAGAGAAGGGAGGGAGGAAGGGGAGTGAGGAAGGAAGGAAGGGATGGAGGACTGGATATGTCCTTTTCCTAACCCACACCTCTGTCCTTCTGTGCTGTATCTTTTTAAAAGTACAAACTTACTAGCCAGCCCTTTCAAATCAGGGGTGGGATCAGTGGTGAAATCCAATTTTTTTTACTACAGGTTCTGTGGGCGTGGCTTGGTGGGCATGGTGTGGCTTGGTGGGCATGGCAGGGGAAGGATACTGCAAAATCCCCATTCCCACCCCACTCCAGGGGGAAAATACTGCAAAATCCCCATTCCCTCTCCACTCCTGGCGGAAGGATATTGCAAAATCTCCATTCTCACCCCACTCCAATGGAAGTATACTGCAAAATCCCCATTCCCTCTCCACTCCAGGGGAAGGATATTGCAAAATCTCCATTCTCACCCCACTCCAATGGAAGGATACTGCAAAATTCCCATTCCTTCTCCACTCCAGGGGAAGGATACTGCAAAATCCCCATTCCCTCTCCACTCCTGGGGAAAGGATATTGCAAAATCTCCATTCCCTCCCACTCCAGGGGAAGGATACTGCAAAATCACCATTCCCTCCCCAGTCCTAGGGAAAGGATATTGCAAAATCTCCATTCCCACGCCACTCCAGAGGAAGGATACTGCAAAATCCCCATTCCCTCTCCATTCCAGGAGAAAGATAATGCAAAATCTCCATTCCCACCCCACTCCAGGGGAAAAATACTGCAAAATCCCCATTCCCTCTCCACTCCTGGCGGAAGGATATTGCAAAATCTCCATTCTCACCCCACTCCAATGGAAGTATACTGCAAAATCCCCATTCCCTCTCCACTCCTGGGGAAAGGATATTGAAAAATCTCCATTCCCACCCCACTCCAGGGGAAGGATACTGCAAAATCTCCATTCCCTCTCCACTCCAGGGGAAGGATACTGCAAAATCCCCATTCCCTCTCCACTCCTGGGAAAAAGATATTGCAAAATCTCCATTCCCACCCCACTCTGGGGCCAGCCAGAGGTGGTATTTGCCGGTTCTCCGAATTACTCAAAATTTCCACTATGGGTTCTCCAAACTGCTCAAAATTTCCACTACCGGTTCTCCAGAACCTGTCGGATTTCACCCCTGGTGGGATTCAGCCAGTTCGTACCGATTCGGGTAAACTGGTAGTTGTGACCTACGGGTAGTCGTGCCCAGTCCGCCCACCCGCCCCGGCGCTATGCTGTCCTATTTAGCTGCGTTTTTTAAGCCACGTGCAAGCACGTGCAAAAGCAAAGTGCATGCACGGAAGACCGTGCTCATGTGAGGAAGGTGCGCTCTCACATTTTCGGTGCTGGGACGAACCGGTTGTTAAATTATATGAAGCCCATCTCCATTTCAAATTATTATCTTTGGGAATCTTTCAGGCTGAAGGTAACAGAGTTAAAAGGAGGGAGAAGGAGATCATTGAAATGGATCTTCCTCCCTATCCTCTATTCCCCAGTTTCTGCACACAAAGCTGATGAGGTTCTCGGGAGAATAAAAATTGTGCAACGGTAACATCCCAATCCAGCCTTTTCCAGTTGGTGCTTGCACAACCTTCTCAAGCTGGCAACAGAGTTAACCCCTTTTCTGTGCTGCAATAGACTTTGCCAATAAAGCTATCAAAGCAGTGGTGAAATGCTCCAAGATCTGCCACTGATTTGTTGTGCGTGCATGCGCGGTACGTGCCAAACGGATGCTGTGCATGCACGCCAAACACGTGCTTTGCGTGCATGCGCACCGCAGACGCTACCGCGCAGCGCTGAAAAAGGAGGCTTAAGAAGGTGAGTAGAACAGCGAGGGAGGGGGAACAGTTGTGCCGCGCGATTTAGATGCGCTAGAAAGCAGGATTTCCTAGGGAATATAAATCGCGCAGCACAGCCAGGGGTGAAATGCTGCCGGCTCTATCCAGCTCGCAGGATTTGATAACGACAGCAGTGAGTAGTTTGGAGAACCGGTAGTGGCGGCGGCAAGTTGCTCCGCCCACCCGAACCGGGACATCGTCACATCCCAGTTTGACCATCTGCGCGGCGGCGTGCACATCAGCGAACCGGTAGGAAAGGTAAGTACATTTCACTCCTGGGCACAGCTGATTGTTGGAAATACCAATTCAGACAAACCAGTAGCATTTTTTTTTAGTACCAGTTCGCCAGAACTGGTAGCTTTTATTATTAGCGGTTTGTCCGAACCGGTGCGAACCGGTAGCATTTCACCCCTGTATCAAAGAATAAAATTAACCAAGTTTAGGCCTCTGCGGATCGTTGCACCAACGCAGTCATCTTGCTGGAATCCTTCCTCTGACTTATTCGGTATCCAAATGAAAAAGGGAAGTGTAAGATATCCAAGGGTGTCTTTAATCATCATTTTCAATGGCCAAACAATTGAACAGGAAGAAGGGTGTCGATTGTAGCTGCTAGTCCACACAGAGCCACACTGAAAGCTAGAAACCAAAGCCAGGTCTTCCCCTTTGCATCTGTAAGAAATAAACATGTAAAATCAGCACTTGGTGGGTGAGAAGTCTCAATCCTCTCACTAGAAACCAAGCAACACTGTCTTGTACCGATAGAAGAGAACGTTTGTAGCTCAGCATTGAACTGTGGAGTCTTTGGTGCTCTCTGAACTTTGGTGTTTTCTTGCAGACGTTTCCTTACCAAACTAGCAGGGGTGAAATGCTCCTTGTTCGGATCGGATCGCCCGATCTGGTAGAGATGGAGCTGGGTGGCAAAAATCCCTGCCCCCCCCACCCCATTGCCCAGCTGAGCCGCCCAATCATCAGAGGCTTTTAAAATTATTTTTAAAAGCATTTTTTCTACAACCTCTTTGGCCGAAAAAATGCTTTTAAAAGTTTTTTTAAAAAGCCTCTGATGATCGCGTGGCTCAGCTGGGATCATCAGAGGCTTTTAAAAGCATTTTTTCTACAGCCTCTTTGGCCGAAGAGGTTATAGAAAAAAATGTTTTTAAAAGGAAAAAAAGTCTCTGCCGATCAGGCAAGTCAGCTGAGATCGTCAGAGGCTTTAAAAGCATTTTGTTACAAGCTCTTCAGCCGAAGAGGTAGAAAAAATGGTTTTAAAAGTAAAAAAATAAAATAAAGTTGGCCACGCCCACTCAGTCATATTACCCTCCACCACCACCAAGCCACGCCCACAAAACCAGTAGTAACAAATTTTACATTTCACCACTGCAAACTAGGTAACATCATTAGTGTTAGAAGAGAGTGTGGTTTTGCTCTCTGTTAGTATACTAGTAGCTTGCCCTGTCAGGATTGGTGGGAGTTCTACTAGTACCGTGATGGTGAACCTATGGCACACGTGCCCAAAGTAGCACGTGAAGCCATGTCGCCCGGCATGCGCAGCCTTGCCTGTTTGTCTTCTGGGTTCCTGGCATGCGTGTGATGATCAGCTGTTCGCGCGTGGCAGTGCTGAAAACTGGTGTGCGCATGAGCACCAGTCAGCTGATTGTCGGGTGCACATGCGGGCCAGAACTTGGAAGTTCGGCTTTTCCAGAGCATGATCCCTTCACATGTGCGGCAGTGCCAAAAACCAGCCTGCACATGCACGCCAGCCGGCTGATTGTTGGGCGCACATACACACTACAACTCGGAAGTTCGGATTTTCTGGAGTGCGACCCTGAAGAGCACACACGGGTGTGCGCTAAGTTTCCGCATGATTTTTTCAGCACTTGGTGCCCAAAAGTTTCGCCATCACTGTACTAGTATATAAAAATAACAACAAACTCCACTCCCGTCTAACACTGATGATGTTACCTAGTTTGGTAATGCAAGGTCCCCACACAGTCCTATAACAATATTTTTGTCCTGTTTTTAACACATTCAGCCCTTTTCTTGTTACCCACTCTTTTTTCTAGCTGTACATGCCTTTCTAATTCTATTAAACCTATTATAAAATTTATTCAATTTATTATAAGATAAAATACAAATGCAATTTGAAAAAGAGAGGAAGAAAAAATACAGAAAGAAGTACAAAAAAAAAAAAAAATTAGTGACTTCCAACTTTTTTTTCCAGGGTGGTAGAATACGAAAATAAGGGCCAGCCTCTTGTTTACATTTCTAAATGTAAGTCCCTTGGGAGTTGGGCGGCACAGAAATATGATTAATTAAATTAAATTAAATCTTTCAAGCTGTTTCTATAACCACAAAATCCTTCTAATTCTCAAAACTTAAAATCAGAGTTTCATTTTATTCAGTTTTGAGGACAACGTCCAGAATGGGTTTCCAAAAGGAAACAAAATTAGATGATGTCTTCTTTTGAATTAGCATTTTTCCATTCACCGCCCACTCTTTTTAAGTGGAGACGCCAAGCGTCCATACTTCCAAACAATCACTTTCTGGGGAGGTAGGGAAATGGAAGGGGAAGGGGAGATTCCAGTGGTGAAATCCAATTTTTTTTTACTACTGGTTCTGTGGGCGTGGCTTGGTGGGTGTGGTGTGGCTTGGTGGGTGTGGCAGGGGAAGGATACTGCATAATCTCCATTTCCACCCCACTCCAGGGAAAAGATACTGCAAAATCTCCATTCCTACCCCACTCCAGGGGAAGGATACTGCAAAGTCCCCATTCCCTTCCCACTCCTGGGGGAAGGATATTGCAAAATCTCCATTCCCACCCCACTCTGGGGCCAGCCAGAGGTGGCATTTGCCGGTTCTCCGAACTGCTCAAAATTTCCGCTACCGGTTCTCCAGAACCTGTCAGAACCTGCTGGATTTCACACCCCTGGGAGATTCCCACTTTATCAATCTGAAGTTTCTTTATCAGCTGTACAGCCTATTTCCGATGATGGATATGCTTTTTCTGTTGAGTGACAGAAGTGGTTTTCGGTGAGTGGGTTATTTTATACCTGAAAAGGCATGATTTTAAACAGGAGGAAAAGAAGGAAAGAATTTGTGGATAGCAAAAAAAAATAAAAAATGCAATGATTAAAGTTAGCACCCACCCCTCTCCAAGAGGAATGAAATATGTTGGGAAATATTAAAAAAAAGGCAGAATATTATATTTCCTAAAAGGAGAAACATGCTCTTGGAAAGCAGCCCCCCACCTTTCTTAATAGCCCCAGCAGGACTGGGCCAGCCTATCTACAAGACAAAAAACCTTCAGCTCCAGGGTGATGGGATTAAGACATGATCCCTCAGGACATAATAGGATTAGCCCTCTACTATCTAGCAGCAGAGCTCACTACATGGCACAACAAACCCCTTCACTGCATCACCTAGCAAGCGTCAACCAAGCCTGGGACTCAGACAGCCTAAAAAGTTAGCAATGACCTCTACAACAACCAACAGAATACATTTCTTGCTCAGGAACAGGAAGCTCAAGGGCAAGGGCCAAGAGAGAGTACAAATAACCCTCACTCTCCACTCCATGTGTTCAGCTGCACCAGGACCAGGACCTGCACCAGCTGGTCCTGTTCATCAATAAACCATTTTTCCAATCAGCCTCCATGTTTCCAGTGTTTTTCTCCTCACTTGGAACTGAACCAGATGGCTATTTCGTCCAACAGAGATTGTGTTAGATTTGGAAGGAGTAGGAGACTATTGATATAAAAAGTGGACATTTTGTGTCGTTTCAAATCAACTTACCACTATTGAGCTCCAGGCACAAAGAAGTTACAGAAATCTCCTAGTGTTACCTTGCATTAAGATGGGTGGTTAATAAATTTAATAATAAATCAATAAATCTCACCCATGCAGCTCCCGTTCTCCTCCATATTCACCTAGGAAATTCTGAAAATCTTATATTGCACAACTGCAAAGAAGAAAAACTGATGCCTTCAGAGTCACTGAATTTATTTATTTTTTTCATAATAAGCAACAAAACTTCACCTGTTGAAGCGCCGCCTGCTAAGTGGGAGACATGTCCATTTGCTGCTCTTTTCTTCTGGTAAGCTGCAAGAGGCAAGTCATAAATAAATTTCAGCAGGATTTTTTTTTAAAAAAAAACACAGTTACTATGTTTTGCCTGCAGTCATTGATGTAGAAAAGGGCTTGGTTTGGACAGCTTAGAAATGGGGTTCGGCCAGTGGTGGGATTCAAATAATTTAACAACTGGTTCTCTGCCCTAATGACCAGCTGGGTAGGCGTGGCCCGGTGGTCATGTGACTGTGTGGGCATGGCCAACTCAACATCACTCAGGTCGATGGGCGCTTCGCCTTATCTGTTACAATGTAATAAGGGTTCACCAGAGGCAGTTTCTGTAAGCAGGGCGATAAAGATTAGGCTAGAAACAACACGAGAATGTTTCAGTTCCTTACAGGATTAGCCCTGTAAAGCGGAAAAGAAACAAGATAAGATTTCTTCCAACAACCGGTTCTCTGAACTGCTTAGAAACTTAACAACCGTTTTTTCCTGTCCCCAGCCTCCAGAGACTCCTAGAGAGGCTCCTAGAGACTCCTAGAGAGGTTCTGGAGGCTGGGGACAACAAAAAATGTCACTTCCTGTCCCACCGAGAGTTGGGAAATGGGCCCTTTCAGCCTCCGTAGGGCCTCCAAGGGAGTGGGAAAGGCTGTTTTCGCCCTTCCCAGATACACAGAGAGGATCTGGAACCAGATAAGAAAGAAAAACAGGCCTACCAGGCCATCATGTGCCAGGAGCGGGAGGGGGGAGGGGGTTACGCATGCATGCGCGTGGGCACGTGCGCGCACAACCCTCCCCCGCCCCCCCTCTCCTGGCACACGATGGCAAAAAGGTTAGCCATCACTGCACTAGAAGGTTGACCAAATTAGCTCAGACAAGCACCTAGGATTTGCATTTCCCCTTTTGCCTGTAGAGCCAGATATGACCCCTACATAACCCCTCCATGACTCCATAGGAATCTGACAGCAACCAATAGAATACATCAGGGGTGAAATCTAAAATTTGTTACTACCGGCTCTGTGCGTGTGGCTTGGTGTGTGTGTGGGTAATGTGACTGTGTGGGTGTGGCCACCTTTTTTTTTTTTTACTTTTAAAAGCATTTTTTCTACAACCTTAAGAGGTTGCAGAAAAAAATGCTTTTAGACAGCCTCTGACGATGAGGCAACTCAGCTGGGATTGCCAGAGGCTTTTAAAGGCATTTTTTCCCCCCTGCAACCTCTTTGGCCGAAGAGGTTGTAGAAAAAATGTTTTTAAAAGCCTCTGATGATCCCAGCTGAGTTGCCTCATCGTCAGAGGCTTTTTTTTTTTTTACTTTTAAAAGCATTTTTTCGGCCGAAGAGGTTGTAGAAGAGCCTTGGTAGCACAGTGGTCTAAGGCACCCTGTTATTAAGCTGGTTATTAAGACCAGATGCCTGCAAATACTGCAGGTTCGAATCTCGCCAAGGCTCAAGGTTGACTCAGCCTTCCATCCTTTTTAAGGTAGGTAAATTGAGGACCCAGTTTGTGGGGGCAATAAGTTGACTTTGTATAAATATACAAAAGAATGAATGCTATTGCTTAGCGCATTGTAAGCCGCCCTGAGTCTCTGGAGAAGGGCGGCATATAAATCAAATAAAAAAAAAAAAGTAAAAAAAAAAAAACAGCCTCTGATGATCGCGCGGCTCAGCTGGGCATGGGGGTGGGGGGTTGGGCAGGGATTTTTGCTACCAGTTCTCTGAACCACCCGCCGCCATCGCTACTGGATCAGGCGATCCGGTCCAAACCGGGAGCATTTCACCCCTGGAATACATGTTCTTACACAGGAACAGGAAGCTCAAGTACAGAGCCCAAAGAAGGTATAAAAAAAACCTCAACTCTCAACTCCATTTTGTCAGCTGCCCAGAACCACATGTGGTTCTGCTTCATCGTTAAACCATCTTTCCAATTGGCTTCTATATTTCCAGTGTCTTTCTCCCAGCTTGGAACTGAACCAAATGGATATTTCTTCCAACAGCACTAAGCAGGGGCCCTTCTCTAAGCCTTTTCTTGCGACAAGGCTTAAAACATTTTAGGGACTCTAAGCAGCCCAGTCTTGTCTCGACAGCACTGTTCTTCAAGCCACATCAGCACACCCTTAGGATCGATCTAATTTAGGATCTCCGGCAGGGGAAGACATTCTTACCTTTGAGATGAAAGGGGTGGAGTCCAGCAGCCACCCCCTCTTTCAGTAATCGCTGTGCCCATACTCGGAGGGTCTCATCGAGCCGGTAACGGCAGCGCAGAGTCAATCTAGCCATCCAAGGGAAAAGAAGCAGTGCCATGACATCTCCCATCACAATCAGAGGTGTGATTCAGCCGGTTCGGATCAGTTCGGGTGAACCGAATGCTAATTTTACATCCGGTTCGCCGAACCGGTAGTTGCAAGGATTGGCTGGTCACGCCCATCCCAGCCCTCCCCTCCCAGGAGTCTCCACACGGCACCTTTTGGATGCCAGGTAAGTGCGGAGGCTTTGGGAGGGCAAAAAATGGGCCTCCTGGAAGTACCAAAAGTCTGGAAACAGGCCCGTTTCTGGCCTCCGGAGCCCAGGGGATGCCATTTTCGCCCTCCCGGAGGCTCGAAAAAAGCCTCCAGAGCCTGGGGAGGGCGAAAATGCCTCCCATCACCATGGTGCAGGAGGTTGAGTAGGCCACGCCCCCATGGCCACGCCCACCCAGCAACCGGGTCGAGAACCAGTTGCTAAAATTTTTCAATCCCATCCCCTGATCACAATATTGTACAATTTGACATTTTACGTCCTGACTGTTGCAATGCGCTCTTCGTGGGGCTGCCCTTGAAGCTCCAACGGGTTCAAAATGCAGCGGCCCGCAAGGTTTTATGAAGACCCGGGTGTGCACATGTGTTGCCTCTCCAGTTGCATTGCAATTTGCTTTCCAGGTGCAATTCAAGGTGCTGGTTGTCACCTTTAAAGGCCTAGGGACCAGCTTATCTGAAGGATAGTCTCTTTCTGGTTACATCCAGCTGACCCACTGTTCTGCCCCAGCTACGGACCCCAAAGAACGCAGCACACACAAAGTCTGTACAAACCTTAGTTTACTAAATTAAATCAGTCTTTTGTAAACAAAGGCTGTTAATTAACTTTCTTAACAGCCTACAAGAATCCAAAGAATAAATAATCGTTATCTTACTATGGTTGGCAGAAAACCCAGAAGCAATTTGCAGAGAACTAAGATCAAGACGCAAAGGAGAGTGAATGAAGTTGTTCCCTGCAAATTGCCTCAGTCATCGTCCTTCCTTAAATAGGCTAAGGGAGTGGCCAATTAGCCCCAAGCCTTCCTCTCGAGGAGACCTCCTCCTGAGGAGCCACTCCTGCCTTTTGGCAGCTCTGCGCACCCATGCATCGAGAAGAGGCTCCTCCTCTTCTTCCTCTTCACTTATGGGAGCTTCTGGAGGTTCTGAAGGCCCTGGCTGAATCCCCGCCTCTGGCACCACATCTTCTCCAGCCTCCTCATTGTCCGACTCGAGTGCCAGCTGCACAGACTGCTGGCGCAGCACCACACCAGCCTCCTCGCTACCTGAATCAGCTACTAGCTGCACAGGCCGCTGACGGGCCACAACACCCATTAGGGTGGGGAGAGGCAGGGAATGCTGTGGGTCCCCTCTCCTAAGGAATCCCAAAGGTGCTTTTCCAAGAGGCAACTGGACTTCCTTTGTTTTTCCTTAAAGAGGTTTCACTTCTTGTCTAAGAAGCTTCTTTGGTTCTATCAGAAGACGTTCCGTCAGAAACGTCTTCAAGGAAAAACAAAGAAAGACCAATTGCCTCTTGAGAAAGCATCTTTGGGACAACCATGACCTGGATGACTGAGAATCTGCATGGACCCTCTGGCAGGACCCAGAAGAAGGACCTTCTGTGTGGTGGCTCTCACCCTCTGGAAAATAATCCCTGCATTGATTAGACTGGCCAACATTTTGATACACTTTCGCAAGACCCCAAAGACCTGGTTTTGCCAACGGGCCTGTGGAACCCAGAATGGGATGGAGCCCCTCAAGTGACTTGTTTGATTGTTGTTGTTGCTGGGTGTGTTGCTGGGTGTGGGCTGCTGGGGGTTCTCAGGGATTCGGGAGAACCTCTAGCTAAGATTCTGTGCAGTTTGGAGAACCCCCAAATCCCACTCCTGGTTGGCCCAGCCCACCCTGCCCCTCCCAGGAGTCCCCACGTGGCCCGTTTTGGATGCAGGTAGGTGCAGGGCGCATATGGAGGCTCGGGGAGGGTGAAAAACGGGCCTCACCCACCCGTTTCCCGCCTCCAGAGGGCCTCCAGAGCCTGGGGAGGCCATTTTCACCCTCCTGGGGGCTCGAGGGAAGCCTCTGGAACCCAGGGAGGACATAAACGCCCCTCCCCTCGCCGTGGTGCAGGAGGCTGACTAGGCCACGCCCACCATGGCCACGCCCACCTAGCAACGGGGCGGAGAACCCCTTGCTAAAATTTTTGAAGCCCACCCCTGGATGTGTGCGTGGAGAGTTATTGTTTTTACTGTTTCCATATTCTGTTTTTATTTTTTGTAAGCTGCCCCGAGTCACTGCGACATTTATATGGGCGGCCATATAAATGGTCTAAATAACTAAATATCCAGTAATTGATTCAGGTGGAACATCATTCTCTAGGAGAGTCCTTTTTTTCCCTTTTATTTATTTTTTGCTTTTTACCTATACTGAGGGTCCCTGGTTATGACGGGTTTTTCTTCCGGAATCATCTCTCTCTCGAAGATCACTTCGTTTTCATACACCAAGTAGTTTTCTTCAAACTGAAAGAGGACAGGCAAAAAAGACTATGCAAAACATTTAAGTTTCACCGGAAGTGTTGGCCAAACACCTCTCAGAACGTAACCACCAAGGGCCAATCCTGCTGCACGAGACAAGTAGTCCTCGATTTACAACCGAAATCTTTTATTTTTAGGCCTACTACTTCCCCATATCCCTCCAGCACTTCCATCAGCCTAACACCAGATTGTACTGGCTCTTCGACAATAAAGACAAGATCGTCCGCAAATGCCTGTACTTTAAAATTTTCTTTCCTTATTTTTAAACCTTTGATCTGTTCGTCTTCTCGAATTATTCTAATTAAGATCTCTAATGATAAAATCAACAATAATGGTGATAGCGGACAACCTTGTCTTGTTCCTTTTTGGATTGGAAAGTTCTTTGTCATTTCTCCATTGATTACCACTTTGGCCTCCTGCCTAGAATAGATTGCTTTATACATCCTTATAAATTTTCCCCCCAAATCCATATAAGTTAATTGTTCTAATATAAAGTCCCATTTAACATTGTCAAAAGCTTTTTGCGCATCGATAAATATCAATGCCCTCTGTTTTTCATTATGGACTTCATAATATTCTATGGTATCTGAAATAGTCCTGATGTTGTTCCTTATATGCGACAGAGGTGGGTTTCAGCAGGTTCTGACCAGTTCTGGAGAACCGGTAGTGGAAATTTTAAGTAGTTCGGAGAACCGGTAGTAAAAATTCTGACTGGCCCCGCCCCCATCTATTCTCTGCCTCCCGAGTCCCAGCTGATTGGGAGGAAATGGGGATTTTGCAGTAACCTTCCCCTGGAGTGGGGTGAGAATGGAGGTTTTACAATATCCTTCCCCTGCCATGCCCACCAAGCCATGCCCACCAAGCAATGCCATGCTCACCAAGCCACACCCACAGAACCGGTAGTAAAAATTTTTGAAACCCACCACTGCACTGCGACCGTCATAAATATGAATCAGTTGCCAAGCCGGTTTTGAATTTTGATGGTGGGACTCCATGAAGGGCATCATATTTTCTTCTGGAGAGCCCCCACCCCTTTCTTCCCCCACACACTCAAAATACTAGGATCTCCCAACCTGGAATATGTTTTCACACCTCCATTTGACACTGGGCATTTGGCACCTAATTTTTTTTTTAATTGTCAAGTACTTGAATAAATATGAGGATGGGTGGGTGAAACCTATTAAGTTCATGCTGCATTTTCAGCATTTAAAGATCAACTGTCCTGAAAAATCCATGTGATTATTTCTAAATTGTTTCACAAGGTTTGAAGGGGTGATGGAAAGAGTGAAGCTGCAGAAATTCGTTCTTGACATGGAGATTCAGTCAAAAAAGCCAACAGTGAAAATCTACAGATCTTGAAATCCTCCTGTTTTGAAACCTCACAGAACAAATATTTATTCTTTGACTAGCTTTAGGCTTTGTGGGAAATATTTTATATGAAATATGGCAGAGAGGGAGGGAGAGAGATTAGATTAGATTAGATTAGATTAGATTAGATTAGATTAGATTAGATTAGATTAGATTAGATTAGACACGTTGATTCAGTGGCTAAGACGTTGAGTTTGTTGATCGAAAGGTCAGCAGTTCAGAGGTTCGAATCCCTAGTACCGTGTAACAGGGTGAGCTCCTGTTACTTGTCCCAGCTTCTGCCAACCTAGCAGTTCGAAAACACGTAAAAAATGTAAGTAGAAAAACAGGGACCACCTCTGGTGGGAAGGTAACAGCGTTCCATGCCCCTTTGGCATTTAGTCATGCCGGCCACATGACCACGGAGACGTCTTCAGACAGCGCTGACTCTTCGGCTTTGAAACGGAGATGAGCACCGCCCCCTAGAGTCGGGAACGACTAGCACATATGTGCAAGGGGAATCTTTACCTTTACCCTACACTTAAGTTCCTTGTTATCCTGGCTCCCATCCACATTCCGACAACTCTTACTTACCCTTCTGATGGTGCCACAGGTGGTCACAGAGAAGGTGAAGAGGGCCTTGGTGTCATCGACTCCTACTGGTCTACAGTTCTTATCCCGTAGATGAGTTCTCCGAGGATTTAACTCTGGTTTGGTATCCAAGCTCAGCATGGTAGCAATCATAGTTCCATTGGGAAAGCATACTGCAGAGTAACAACAATGAAATCATTAAATTAACATGCCCCCAAAGTTCTTTTTTTTTTTTTTTTTGTAGATATTTTTTATTATTTTTCAAACATAAGCATAAAATTTAACTTTCAAGAGCAAAAACTCGATCCGGTCATAGATGGTTTCCGTGCTTACATTCCTTTAACAGACTCCATTCACAATTTCCCATTGTATCTTTAAAAGGTAAAAATTCAAAACATAAGAAGAATAAATTTTAACATAGATTATAACATCCTTATCTATATATATCTATTGTATCAATACAATTTTAACTTCATATTTACTTTAGCTCATTTGTGTCTAAGTATCAATCTTGCTTATATCTGGTTCTTCTCCACATTATCTTTATCATCTCTTTTACCATCAGTTGCAAAATATTTTTTAATAATATTCTAATCTCTTATTCTAATTATTAACCACAATTTTATCACCTCAAATCTTAATTTCAAACTCAATACATCTCCATTTTTCTTACCATTTATACAACAAAATTCTAACTACATTTCTTAGACTCTTGACCCATTCCATCAAATCTTGATATCTTAAATTTTATCATTGCTTTTACACATTTCAAATTACCCAGATTCATCCCAAAAAAATTATTTAAACTAATTACTAGCATGTTCTCCTCCATACCTCCTTCTATTGTTTGGCTAATTTCCAGCATGTTTGGCTGATTTCCAGCCTAATCTCCTCCAGAGCGCCCACTATTTTGGCTAATTTCCAACATATTCTCGTCTAACTCTCCTACCATTGTTTAGCTGATTTCCAGCATTTTAACTAGTTTCCAACATATTTCTCCCAAGTCTCAAACTTTTAACTAGTTGGTGCCCATCACCTCTTCTTTTAATTCTCTTGCAATATAATTATCTATTTCATGTCAGTTTCCCAACATACTTTTTCAAATTAGTTCTCAATATGTTTCATAATAATCATTTCCAGCATATTTTAGATTAGATCGCACTTTGTTACTAAGATCTGTGTATCTTCTTGTTTCATTCAATAAAACCATAATTAAACATATTTACCAATCTAACATTACTTACAAGTTAAAGTCAAAACATATTACATCAAACATTTATTTTTCTTAAAGTTATCTCATATTTATATATACTCTTCTTTAATATTTTTAGCCACCTTTATCTCAATCCTCTATTTTGATTACCATCTCTTATTTTCTATTTTTATTACTCTATTTTTATTACCCCTCTTTGGGGGCCAGTTTTTCTATGGCCCCCAAAGTTCTATGGCTGACATTTTGCTACCAACAGAAGAATTTCAGGCAGCTTTCAACAAAAGGCCGACTCAACAAACCATGGAAATCTACGTTCATCAACACATACACACTTCACAGAAGAAGGCTCATGATGAAGAAATCCCGCATTGCAGGCTGTTGTAAAGCATGCTGAAAAGAAACATCCCAAATTGAGTGAAATATTTTTTTTTTATCTTCCATTCTACCATCACCCAAGACAGGACGAAAGCCAATAAGCCACAATAGGAATTGCCCAAAACCCTTTCAGAACACAAGTCCCGTCATCTCAGTCCAAACTTCAGAGTCACAGAAACCTGGGAGCTCAGATAAACAATAAGACAGGCTGACCAGATTAGCTCAGGAAAACACCTAGGATTTGCATTTCCTCTTTTGCCTATAGAGCCAGCTGTGACCTCTACATGACCCCATAGGAATCTGACAACAGCCAATAGAATATGAAATGACATGTTCTTGCACAGGAACAGGAAGCTCAAATGCAAAGCCCCAAAAAGGCATAAAACCCACCCACTCTCAACTCCATTTTGTCAGCTGCCCAGTACCACATGTGATTCTGCTTCATCAATAAACCATCTTTTCAATCAGCCTCCATGTTGTTTCCGGTGTCTTTCTCCCAGCTTGGAACTGAACCAGATGGATAGTTCTTCCAACAATATTAAAAAAGGCGGAAATCTTGCAAGACTGTCCAATATCATGAGCTTTGGTACTGCCAAAACTTTCCAGAAAATCACCCAGGAGTCCAGATGGGATTTGGGAAGATCTATACTATTGTAGTCTTCTAGCAGCCTGTGGAGCTGGCAACAGAGTTGGACAGTGAGGAGTCTGGGGAGGAACATGGGCCAGTCCTGGAGTCTGGGGAAGGCCCAGACGAGGGCTCTGCATCACTAGGAACAGGCTCCTCCTGTTCCTCTGCCACTATGCTGTCCGAATCTGGAGGCTCCAGAGTCCGCGCATAACTCCCAGATGGCCCTGGCCCCATCTCTGCCTCCGACGCAGAGCTCTTGTCCGAGCTTTCCCCAGACTCCAGGACTGGCCCATGTTCCTCCCCAGCCTCCTCATTGTCTGACTCTGCTACCAGCTCTGCAGGCTGCTGGCGGACCACAACAGAAATCGGAAGAGCTGGTCTTCCATTTTCCGGCGTGGGCATGCGCGCTGGCCAGCTGATCGGCGCATGCACATACACGCCAGAAACCTGGAAGACTTGCTGGCCAGCGCCCATGCTCATGCTGGAAACCGGAAGTACTTTAACTGGTGCACTCATGCGCCCCAGGCAGCTCCTCTTCCTGGTTGCTGCCCTAACAAGCAGGCGCACGCGTGCAAAGCAAGCGTGCACATGCGAAGCGCACAAGCGCACATGAAGTGCTCCCTTTTTGGCACTTGGTGCTGCGTGCATGCGCAGGTGCTCCCTTTTCAGCACTCGGTGCCGAAAAGGTTCACCATCACTGACCTAGCAGGATCACTCAATAGATGCTCCAGCTGTTGTGACCCAGGCCCAAGTAGGTAGTAATCGGCGCAAACAGTTCCAAAACAAACAGACTTTAATTCATTCTCAGCGTAGTCCAAACTAAATTAAAGCAAATTCTTCATAACACAAATTCTTCAGTCTAATCACCAACCTTGGTATAATTAGGCAAACTGCCAAAGGCTTCTCTTGGCAAATGTTCAAAAGCAGAAGACACCAGCAAGAGATAAGTGCAGCAAGATTATCAACGTTGTTTTCCGACAAAGAGCCCAAGAGCCGTTGCTGGTCTTTTAAGCCTTATGGGAGGGGCCAATCATCTCTTGGCCCTACTCCCGAATTGTCCTCTTTGTTTTAGCTGCTCTTGTCTTCTGGAAGCTCTTCTCATACGTGCACTAGGAACAGGCTCCTCCTGTTCCTCTGCCTCTCTACTGTCAGCCTCTGGAGGTTCCTAAGTCCGCACATCATTCCCTGATGGCCCTGGCCCCATCTCTGCCTCCGACGCAGAGCCCTCATCCAGGCCTTCCCCAGTCTCCAGGACTGGCCCATGTTCTTTCTCAGCCTCATCGCTGTCCAACTCAGCTGCCAGCTCCACAGGCTGCTGACGAACCACAACACTAGCCACTGTTAGACTAGATCATTTTATTTGGCCACATGTGATTAGGCAGACAAAGCATTTGTCTCCTTCCTTGCATAAGCTCTCAGTGTATGTTATACATCTTGACTCACCCAGTAATTTTCCAGTAGGGAAGACACAAGATCTGGAAAACTCCACCATGGTCAGCAGTGTCTTGTTATCCCGCAGGCCAAAATCTAGCCGGACAGTAACTCCGTTGAGGGAGATATCCTGGGCCATGGAGGAAAGACAGAGGTTGGAGAGGGTTCTGTCGAAAGTTAGCACCCACCCCTCTCCTAGAAGAATGAAATATTTTGAGAAATATTTAAAAAGGCAGAATATTACATTTCCCTGGATGAGAACTGGAGAAACGTGCTCTTGGAAAGCAGCCCCCCCCCACCTTCCTTAATAGCCCTCAGCAGATGTCAGCCCTTAAGAGATAAAGAGATAGCTAGCTCAAGTCATAAGCAAATACCCTCACCCAAGATCCAACAAAGTTAGGATTAGCCCTCAGCCACAATAGGAAATGGCCAACCAGCCCCTTCACTGCATCAGCCCAAACTTCAACCAAAATAAGCTCAGACAAACTCCTAGGATTTGTACATGGGCCCCATGGGAGTCTGACGACAGCCAATCGAATACATGTTCTTGCACAGGAACAGGAAGCTCAAGTGCAAAGCCCAAGAGAGGGTATAAATAGTCCCCACTCTCAAGTCCATGGGGTCAGCTGTCCAGAATAACATGTGCTTGGTGGTTCTGCTTCATCAATAAATGGACTCTCTTTCCAATCAGCCTCCAGCCTCCATTTTGTTTCCAGTGCCTTTCTCCCGGCTTGGAACTGGACCTGGATATTTCTTCCAACAGTTCCATGCCAGCATCCCAACACAGCATGCTCACCTTGGAAGGTACACCATCATCTCTTTGCCCCTTTGACCGGGACAAATGATGAGAAACAGTGAAGGAGGAAGATCTTCACACGCTTGTCATTTGTTTCTTTTTCCATCTATAATGAGTTAAATAGCTCTCTGGGTTTAAGACATAGAAGGGACTGTGACTTTCCTTTAAGTTTCCTTCTCATAGAATCAGAGGATTGGAAGAGATGTTCTCCAAAGTCTTTTAGTCCAACCTCCTGCCCAAAGCAGAGATCTTCAGATCATCCCACCATTTATGGGGCTGTCCAACCTTTGCTTGGAAACCTTTAGTGACAGAACCTCATCATTCCAGGAGGGAGGTTGATCCATTGCTTCAAGATCAGGAAATGTCTCCTTATTTCAGCTTTGGATCTCCCTGATGGTAAGCTTCTTCCCATTTGTCCTGCCCTACAGAAAGATGAATCCATACCCTCTTCCTTCTAATAGCCCTTCAAGTATAGAACGTAGTTCAGATAGAAATAGGACTTTGGGGGGTTATGTATAATGATTATAGACCAGCATAAAGAATGTAGGCTACAATTAGATTAGGTACATACATACATACATACATACATACATACATACATACATACATACATAGATTAGATAGATTAGATAGATAGCTGATAGATAGATGCTAGATAGATGCTAGATAGCTAGATGGTAGCTAGAAGATAGATAGATAGAGAGAGAGAGAGAGAGAGAGAGAGAGAGAGAGAGATGAGATAGATAGACAGCTAGTTAGCTAGGTGGTAGCTGGAAGATAGATAGATAGAGATGAGATAGATAGATAGATAGATAGATAGATAGATAGATAGATAGATAGATAGATAGATAGATGGTAGATAGCTAGATGGTAGCTAGATGATAGCTAGAAGATAGATAGATGAGATAGATAGCTAGATAGCTAGTTGATAGCTAGAAGATAGATAGAGATGAGATAGATGAGATAGACAGCTAGATAGCTAGGTGGTAGGTAGAAGATAGATAGATAGATAGATAGATAGATAGATAGATAGATAGATAGATAGATAGATAGATAGAGATAGTAGCTAGAAGATAGATAGATAGATAGATAGATAGATAGATAGATAGATAGATAGATAGATAGATAGATAGATAGATAGATGGTAGCTAGATGATAGCTAGAAGATAGATAGATGAGATAGATAGATAGATAGATAGATAGATGATAGCTAGAAGATAGATAGATGAGATAGATAGCTAGATAGCTAGTTGATAGCTAGAAGATAGAGATGAGATAGATGAGATATACAGCTAGATAGCTAGGTGGTAGCTAGAAGATAGATAGATAGATAGATAGAGAGATAGATAGATAGATAGATAGATAGATAGTAGCTAGAAGATAGATAGATAGATAGATAGATAGATAGATAGATAGATAGATAGATAGATGGTAGATAGCTAGATGGTAGCTAGATGATAGCTAGAAGATAGATAGATGAGATAGATAGATAGATAGATAGATAGATAGATAGATAGATAGATAGATAGATAGATAGATAGATAGATGGTAGCTAGAAGATAGATAGATAGATAGATAGATAGATAGATAGATAGATAGATAGATAGATAGATGGTAGCTAGATGGTAGATAGCTAGATGGTAGCTAGATGATAGCTAGAGATGAGATAGATAGATAGATAGATGGTAGCTAGAAGATAGATGATAGATAGATGGTAGCTAGAAGATAGATAGATAGATAGATAGATAGATAGATAGATAGATAGATAGATAGATAGATAGATAGATAGATGATAGATAGATAGATAGATAGATAGGAGAGAGAGAGAGAGACTTAAAATCTACAAAAATCTATAGGGAAAGGTAAAACATTAGATAAATGTAAGAAAACATAAACATTAATATGTGGATCACAAAATCTACTACAATATAAAATGTTTTCCTGTCCTCATGAAAGATTAAGAAATAGTGTACGTTTATCTTTTATTTCATATACAGTGAAGGATTGGTTAGCACTAATAGGTGGCTACGGTCATATTCCCCATCCAAGATAATTATATTAGAAGGATTTTTATACCTTTCTCATTGGATGTTGTGCACCATCAATCAACTAATCCAGGGCCTAGATGTGTGTTGGACTGTCTTCAACCTATAGTTATGTTTAATTGCTCTCTAATATGAGCTACGTAGGCTGATACTCCCAGTCTCTTTCCTTTGCAAACTGTCATCTACAGGACCCGAGGAGACAAACATCTTTGGCTGTAGCCTTCCTTCACAATCTACTTCCTTCACAATCTACTTCCTTCACAATCTACTTCCTTCACAATCTATTTGATTAGGGCAGGGATGGGCAACTGTGGTCCTTTTATAACCTGTGGACTTCAACTCCCAGAATTCCTGAGCCATCTTGGCTGTATTAGGAATTCTGGGAGTTGAAGTCCACAGGTTGTAAAAGGGCCACAGTTGCCCACCCCTGGATTAGGGGACTGGAGGCTAAAACATATGAAGAATGGTTGCAGGAACTGGGTATGTCTAGTTTAATGAAAAGAAGGACTAGGGGAGACATGATAGCAGTCTTCCAATATCTTAAGGGCTGCCACAAAGAAGAGGGAGTCAAGCTATTCTCCAAAGCACCTAAGGGCAGGACAAGAAGCAACGGGTGGAAACTAATCAAGGAGAGAAGCAACCTAGAACTAAGGAGAAATTTCCCGGCAGTTAGAAAAATTAATCAGTGGAGCAACTTGCCTCTAGAAGTTGTGAATGCTCCAACACTGGAAGTTTTTAAGAAGAAGTTGGATAACCATTTGTCTGAAGTGGTGTAGGGTTTCCTTCCTAAGCAGGGGGTTGGACTAGAAGACCTCCAAGATCCCTTCCAACTCTGTTACTCTATATTCTATACTTCTGCTCAAGGCAACTTCCTTTAACCAGAATTCCTGCCCCCAAAAGTGTCTATTTCCAACACACCTCGTACATCAAGCCAGTAGCCAAAAATGGCACCGACAGGTAGAAGTAGCTGCCATCATCTTGAACGGTGTAATTCTGCGATGCTGCGAGTTCGTTTGTCAGCTGAAGGCTACCCACATAAGGAACCCAGTAGCGATCCAGATTCCCACGGGTCATCCTCACACCTATCTGCCCTTCTTCGCAGAAGCCTTCGAACAGTGGAAGAACTGGACAACGGGAGCAATCAGACACAAGAGGGAAAATAGAAATGTTGAAGATTTTATTTGATTTCAGGATTGACTGACTGACTGACTGACTGGCTGATTTTTGGCTTTGGTGAAGAGGGCAGGGTGGTCTGGTTCCCATAAGACAGGGATCCCCAAATTTGGCAACTTTAAGACTTACGGACTTCAACTCCCAGAATTCCTGGGCCACCGTGGCCCCTTCAGGACTTGCGGACTTCAACTCCCAGAATTCCTGGGCCACCATGGCCCCTTCAGGTCTTGCGGACTTCAACTCCCAGAATTCCTGGGCCAGCATGGCCCCTTCAGGACTTGCGGACTTCAACTCCCAGAATTCCTGGGCCACCATGGCCCCTTTATGACTTGCGGACTTCAACTCCCAGAATTCCTGGGCCAGCATGGCCCCTTCAGGATTTGTGGACTTCAACTCCCAGAATTCCTGGGCTACCATGGCCCCTTCATGATTTGCGGACTTCAATTCTGGGAGTTGAAGTCCACAAGTCTTAAAGTTGCTACGTTTGGAGACACCTGACATAAAATATGGACCAGCATGAATAATGTTTGATGGCCAGAAAATATACAGTGTTTTGAGGCTGAAAGAGAACCACAGTAGGCAATTGGCGTAGCAAGTCAGCACCCACGCACCCTCCTAGAGAATGAAATATTTTGAGGAATATAAAAAGGCAGGATAGAATATTTCTCCCAAAGGAGAAATGGGAGGAAAAAAATCTTAAGGGAGCCAGAAACCAGCCCCAGTCTCCCTGCCCCAAGCAGAAACTGAGGAGGCCAGCTCTTAGAAATGCAGATTTGGTAATCCATTCAGAAAGACTGGGTCAGATGGAAACTCCAGATAAGCAGCAAGACAAAGGTTGACAAGATTAGCTCAGAGAAACACATAGGATTTGCATTTCCCCTTGTAGAAAGTTAGCACCCACCCCTCCTAGAAGAATGAAATATTTTAGGAAATATTAAAAAGGCAGAATATTATATTTCCCCCAAAAGAGAAACAGAAATCTTAAGGGAGACAGAAAGTCAGCTCCCTGCCCCCAGCAGATATTTGGTGCCCATTGAGATAGATTGGGTCAGCCTATCTACAAAACAAAAGACCTTCAGCTCCAGGGTGATGGGATTAAGACAGGACCCTCCAGGACATAATTGGATTAACCCATGTAGCAGCAGGGCTCACTGCATTGCAAAACCTCCTAAGGACATTAGATCAGCCCAGGCTTCAACCAAACTTGACCCCTATAGCAGCCAATAGGATACATTTCTTGCACAGGAACAGGAAGCTCAAGGGCAAGGCCCAAGAGAAGGTATACACCACCCTCATGCTTCACTCCATGTGGGCAACTGCAGCAGAACCATGTGCCTTGATGGTTCTGCTTCATTAAACTATCTTTCCAATCAGCCTCCATGTTTCCAGTGTCTTTTTCCCCGCTTGGAACTGAACCAGATGGACATTTCTTCCAACATCCTTTTGCCTATAGAGCCAGCCATGACCCCTACATGACTCCATAGAGATCCAAAAGATACAAAACCCACCCACTCTCAACTCCATTTTGTCAGCTGTCCCAGAACCACACGCTGCTGGTGGTTCTGCTTTATCAATAAACTAACTTTCTTTCCAATCAGCCTCCATTTTATTTCCAGCGCTTTTCTCCCAGCTTGGAACTGGACCTGGATTTTTCTTCCAACATTGGAAGATTGAAATGTATGACTTCATGTCACACAGATGCAGCTAGGACATCAATTTTTCCCGTTTGCAGGTGAAATGGAGTTAATAGTATCACCAGTTTACATTGCGAATATTGAAATATCCTTGGTGTCAGAGAAGGAGTTTAAAAAGATAATTCTCTCATTTTCACTGTTTGTTTCTCTCTCCCAACCTCACAGGTTCCATGACATGATAAAGCCAGGAAGATGAAGGAAGAAACGTTAGAACTGGGAAAACCAGAAGTGTTTCTTCTGAAGCTATAGGGTGCCTCCCATTCTTGCCCAAAAAGACCACCAAATTCAAAGAAGAGGAACGATGGTCCTTTTTATGACTTGCAGACCAACTCCCAGAATTCCTGGCCCCCATGGTCCCTTTATGACTTGCAGACTTCAACTCCCAGAATTCCTGGGCCACCATGGCCCCTTCAGGACTTGTGGACTTCAACTCCCAGAATTCCTGGGCCACCATGCCCCTTCAGGACTTGCGGACTTCAACTCCCAGAATTCCTGAGCCACCATGCCCCTTCAGGATTTGTGGACTTCAAGTCCCAGAATTCCGGGCCTGCATGGCCCCTTCATGACTTGCAGACTTCAACTCCCAGAATTCCTGGGCCAGCATGGCCCCTTCATGACTTGCAGACTTCAACTCCCAGAATTCCTGGTCCCCATGGCCCCTTCAGGACTTGTGGACTTCAATTCCCAGAATTCCATGCTGGCCCAGGAATTCTGGGAGTTGAAGTCCACAACTCATAAAAGGACCATCGTTCCCCAACCCTGATCTAATTGGATGTTGATGACTTTTAAGCACTCCAGAATCCGGATCAGTTTGGCCAAGCAGACTCACCTACATCAGCGACTTCACATTCAATGACTCCAGGATGAGTAAATGACTTGCCCTTCGGGAGCAGGAAAAATGTATATTCTAGGTGCAAAGTGTATTTCCTGAAGTTGCCATATAGATACTACAAGAGAAAAAAAGTTCTTTAGGCACACAAACTCACTGACATATAGGCAGGGGTGAGATCTACTTACCTTCCCTACCGGTTCGGAAGTGCACGCACCGCAGTGCGCAAGCCCTTCTGCGCATACGCAGAGGATAAAAAACAGGTTACTTCCTGGTTAAAACCAGGAAGTGACGACAACTGGGTGGGTGGGCGGAGCCTCGCGCTGCCATCGCTACCGGTTCTCCAAACTACCTGCCGCCATCGCTACCAGTTCGTTCGAACCGGTCCGAACCGGTAGCATTTCAACCCTGCATATAGAGATTCCTCTGCTGAAAGCATTTAAATTATCACTTCCTGCTATTCTCAACTTGTGGCAATCCTCAAAGAAACCCGTCTAACTTTGGCTGAAGGAGTATAGGAAGTCCTCAATTTACAGCCACAATCAAGCCCAACATTTCCATTGCTATGGGGGGGACAGTTGTTAAGTGAGTTCTGCCCCATTTTACGACCTTTTTTGCCACCGTTGCTAAGTGAATCACTGCCGTAGTAACACGGTTTTTAAGTGAATCCGCGTTCCCCATTGACTCTGCTCATCAGAAGGTCGCAAAAGTTGATCACTTGCCTTAAAAAAAAAAAAAAAAGTCCAAGGAACATGCTCTTATCTTCCACAAAAGGTGAGCACAACTTAACTTAGTAAGCTTAATGTTATCAATTCATTTGATAACATGAAGTGATGTCCCAGTGCCTGGAGGCTGTGCGGATCTGGATGGGGAGGAACAGGCTCAAGCTCAACCCTTCCAAGACTGAGTGGCTGTGGCTCCCAGCATCCTGATATAGTCAGTTGATTCCATCACTGACTATTGGGGGCGAGTCCTTGGTCCCCACAGAAAGGGCTCGCAATCTGGGAGTCCTCCTGGATATGCAGCTGTCCTTGGAGGAACATCTGACAGCTGTAACCAGGGGGACCTTTTGTCAGGTTCGCCTGATTCGCCAGTTGCGGCCCTTTCTTGATCGGGATTCCCTGTGCACAGTCACTCTCACGCCCTCATCACCTCTCGCCTTGACTACTGCAACGCTTTCTACATGGGGCTCCCCTTGAAGAGCACCCGGAGGCTCCAACTGGTCCAGAACGCAGCAGCGCGGGTAGTGACGGGAGCAGCATGGTGCTCCCATGTAACACCGCTCCTGCGCGAGCTGCACTGGCTCCCGGTGGTCTTCCAGGTGCGCTTCAAGGTGTTGGTTATCACCTTTAAAGCGCTCCATGGCATAGGGCCTAGCTATCTTCCAGACCGCCTGCTGCTACCGACGACCTCCCATCGACCCGTGCGCTCCCACAGAGAGGGCCTCCTCAGGGTGCCATCAGCCAAACAATGTAGGCTTGTGACCCCCAGGGGGAGGGCCTTATCTGTGGGGGCGCCTACCCTCTGGAATCAGTTGCCCCCAGAGATAAGGAGAATCCAAGACCTCAGTGCCTTCCGCCGTGCCCTTAAAACCCACTTTTTCCAGCAAGCCGGGCTGGGTTAAGAAGAAATTTTTAAATGTTTTAATTGGTTTGTGATTTTTAATTTTTGGGCCAAATTTATATATATTTTAATTGTTTTTAATATTTGTATTTCATGTTCTTAATTCTGGCTGTACACCGGCCTGAGTCCTCAGGGAGAAGGGCGGTATATAAATTGGAAATAAAATGAATAAAATAAATAAATAAATTTGAGCAACAGGGACTAGTACCTTGTCATAATCAAAGCTGCAAACATCCGGTACTTCGGCGAAAACTCTCCCCTAACCTTGCCATGCAATTTCCCCCCTTCTTACCTTCTGTTCCACCAGAGGGCTGGAGAAAGGGACCTTGAGAACGAAAACTCGGGTGTGATTGGCGTTGGGGACTTCCTCCAGGGTGCAGCCATGTCCTTTGATTTCCGGTGGCGATAAGAGTTTGCCGCCTATCGTAATGGCAGTCAGCTCCACATCGGCAAGGAAGTTCCCTATGGTAACATCGAAATAGCCTCTCTCTGGAACCGTGTCTAAGGAGAAACAGAAGTTTCAGAACCGTGGTGGCACAGTGGTTAAAACGCAGTACTGCGGGCAATGTCTATTGTGGTTTGCCAGCAGCCTGCGGAGCTGGCAGCGAAGTCGGACAGCGATGAGGCTGAGGAAAAACATGGGCCAGTCCTGGAGGCTGGGGAAGGCCCAGATGAGGGCTCTGCATCGGAGGCAGAGATGGGGCCAAGGCCATCGGGGAGTGATATGCGGACTCCGGAGCCTCCAGAGGCTGACAGTAGAGAGGCAGAGGAACAGAGGAGCCTGTTCCTAGAGTACGTATGAGAAGAGCTGCCAGAAGGCAAGAGCAGCTAAAGCAAAGAGGACGACTCAGGAGTAGAGCCATGAGATGATTGGCCCCTCCCATAAGGCTTAAAAGACCAGCAACAGCTCTTGGGCTCTTTGTCGGAAAACAACGTTGATAGTCTTGCTGCACTTATCTCTTGTTGGCGTCTTCTGCTTTTGAACTTTTTGCCAAGAGAAGCCTTGGGCAGTTTGCCTAATTATACCAAGGTTGGTGTTTAGACTGAAGAATTTGTCTAATTCTAATTTATGAAGAGTTCGTTTTAATTTAGTTTGGACTACGCTGAGAATGAGTTAATTCTCAGCTGTTCTAATAAAACCTGTTTGTTGTGGAACTGTTTGTGTCGATTACTACCGACTTGGGCCTGGGTCACAACAACGGCTGCCGGCTGCCGGCTGCCAGGAGTTCGGCAGTTCGAATCTCACCAGGCTCAAGGTTGACTCAGCCTTCCGTCCTTCCGAGGTGGGTAAAATGAGGGTCCAGATTGTTGGGGGCAATATGCTGACTCTGTAAACCGCTTAGAGAGGGCTGTAAAAGCACTGTGAAGCGGTATATAAGTTTAAGTGCTGTTACTATTTCAACTGGAGGAATCTAAGCCTAGGACAATTTTCCTGATGTAGTTGGGGTAGCAGTATTCCTGAGAGATCTTCTGTGTCTGCAGAGAAATGTAAATACAGGTAATCCTCGATTTACGACCGCAATTGAGCCCAAGATTTCCATTGCTGAGTGTTGCGGCCTGTTGACCGCCAGCCCCTCCAGCAGCCGAATCAGAGGAGGAGGAGGTGTGGGAGTTAGGACCAGCATCAAGGCAACCTGAGAGCTCCGAGGGGGAAGAGGGAATGGAACTATCAGAGAGAGAGACAGAGGTGGAGCCTGGGCCGTCCGTCAGCCCTTAGATGGAGAGTCAACAGCCCTCAGGTCTGGAGGTGGCTGATGAGGAAGAGGAGGAACAGCTGGGTCCAGTGCCTGACGCGCGGATGCACAGAAGGCAGAGGAGAGGAGAGCAGTGGAAATCTGTGGGCCGGTCCTTGGGGCGGAAGAGGCATCACTGCTAGCAAAGCCCCACCCTAGCTCTGGGGATAAAACGCAGGGGGCGGAGATGAATAGGTGTGGCAGACAACAGACTTGTTATCCTGAGGTGAAAGAGAAACTACAGAGGGTTTGCCGTGTTTGGGGAGCTGGGTGAGAACACTCGTGCTCCACCAGGTGTCTTCCAAAGCCTGCTCGCCTCACCTACGAAAAGCCGGGTGTGATACAAAAACTTACTATCGGTGAGCAGCGGTATCTGGGGGGCAAAGGGGGTGCGGATAGACTTGAAGATCCGGTGACGGGTCCAGTCACTTTCATCTCCTCGCCATCTGCGGTCCAGAAGGAGTTTGATGGTATATGTGGTGCCGTAACGATTGTCGATCACGTCACTCTGGAAAGAAACAGACCGACCTCATCCATTCTGTGCCTCTTGTCGGAAAGCCTGTGGAGATTCTCGGCCATCCAGATCATGGTTGTCCCAAAGGTGCTTTAATTAAAGGCAACTGGACTTGAAGCTCCAAGACGTTTGCTCCCTCCCTCCCTCCCTCCCTTCCTTCCTTCCTTCCTTCCATCCTTCCTTCCTTCCTTCCTTCCTCCTCCCTTCTCCCTCCCTCCTTTCCTTCCCTTCCTTTCCCTTTCCTTTCTTCCTTTGTCTCTCCCTCCCTCCCTTCCCTCCCTCCCTCCCTTTCTTTCCCTTCCCTTCTTTCCTTTCCCTTCTTTCCCTTTTTCTTCCCTTCCTTCCTTCCTCCCTCCATTTCTCTCCCTCCCTCCCTTCTTTCCCTCCCCTCCCCTTTCCTTCATTTTCCCTTCTTTCCCTTCCCTTCTTCCTTCCTCCCTTCCTCCCTCCGTTTCTTCCTCTATCCTTCCCCTTCCTTCCTTCCTTTGTCCCTCCCTCCCTCCTTCCCTTCCCTTCCCTCCCTCCCTTTCTTTCCCTTCCCTTCTTTCCCTTCTTCTTCCCTTCCTTCCTTCCTCCCGCCCTCCCTGTCTCTCTCCCTCCCTCCCTTCTTTCCCTCCTCTCCCCTTTCCTTCATTTTCCCTTTTTTCCCTTCCTTTCTTCCTCCTTCCTTCTCTTTCCTTCCTTCCTTCCTTTGTCCGTCTTCCTTCCTTCC
The DNA here is from genome assembly GCA_037215915.1 of Pantherophis vulpinus. NCBI lineage: Eukaryota > Metazoa > Chordata > Lepidosauria > Squamata > Colubridae > Pantherophis > Pantherophis vulpinus. The sequence goes on from JAXLNS010000042.1 coordinate 1,605,401, forward strand.
CTTCCCTCCCTCCCTTTCTTTCCCTTCCCTTTTTTCCCTTCTTCTTCCCTTCCTTCCTCCCTCCCTCCCTGTCTCTCTCCCTCCCTCCCTTCTTTCCCTCCCCTCCCCTTTCCTTCATTTTCCCTTCTTTCCCTTCCCTTCTTCCTTCCTCCCTTCCTCCCTCCGTTTCTTCCTCTATCCTTCCCCTTCCTTCCTTCCTTTGTCCCTCCCTCCCTCCTTCCCTTCCCTCCCCTCCCTCCCTTTCTTTCCCTTCCCTTCTTTCCCTTCTTCTTCCCTTCCTTCCTTCCTCCCGCCCTCCCTGTCTCTCTCCCTCCCTCCCTTCTTTCCCTCCTCTCCCCTTTCCTTCATTTTCCCTTTTTTCCCTTCCTTTCTTCCTCCTTCCTTCTCTTTCCTTCCTTCCTTTGTCCGTCTTCCTTCCTTCCCTTCCCTCCCTCCCTTTCTTTCCCTTCCCTTTTTCCCTTCTTCTTCCCTTCCTCCCTCCCTCCCTCCCTCCCTCTCTCTCCCTCCCTTCTTTCCCTCCCCTCCCCTCCCCTCCCCTTTCCTTCATTTTCCCTTTTTTCCCTTCCCTTCTTCCTCCTTCCTTCTCTTTCCTTCCTTCCTTTGTCCGTCTTCCTTCCTTCCCTTCCCTCCCTCCCTTTCTTTCCCTTCCTTTCTCTTTTTTCCCTTCCCTCCCTCCCTCCCTCCCTCCCTGTTTCTCTCCCTCCCTCCCTTCTTTCCCTCCCCTCCCCTTTCCTTCATTTTCCCTTCTTTCCCTTCCCTTCTTCCTTCCTTCCTTCTTCCCTTCCTCCCTCCGTTTCTTCCTCCTTCCTTCCCTTTCCTTCCTTCCTCCCTCCCTCCCTTCCTAAGCTTCTTGGATGAGAAGCGAAACGGCATCCAGGGGAAACAAAGTCCAGTTGCCTTTTGAAAAAGCGCCTTTGGGACATGTTGTCCGAAAGGGTGACGTCCATCCCCAGGGAAAGGACCTCCGCGCCCAGCACTGACCTCTGTGATTCCTCCCAGAGCTCCAATGGGTACTGTGATGCTGATGAAGTGCACGTCGGTCAGGAAGCTGTAGCCATTCCGTACAATGGTGCTCCTATCAATTCTGCGCCCATCCACGCCCATCTCGATGGTCTCATCTTCAAACTGAAGGGGGAAGGCCACCAGCGCCGGCATGATCCGTGGCGAAGTCCAGCGCAAAGCGGTGGCGGTGAAAGTGGGAGGGTCTGCAGGAGAAGGAAGCTGAATGTGTGTGGGGTCGATAAGAAGACAATCGATCCTTTTGGCGGGGACAACACACCTGTAAAAGAGCCTTGGTGGCGCAGCAGACTAAAGTGCTGTTAAGTAGCACCAGCTGCTTGCAATTACTGCAAGTTCAAATCTCACCAGGCTCAAGGTTGACTCAGCCTTCCATCCTTCCGAGGTAGGTAAAATGAGGACCCGGATTGTTGGGGGCAATAAGCTGACTTTGTATAAAAAAGAACACCGCTTAGGGAGGGCCGAAAGCCCTATTAAGCAGGTATATACAAAAGTATGAAGGCTATTGCTTAACGCATTGTAAGCTGCCCTGAGTCTCCGGAGAAAGGGCGGCATATAAATCGAACCAATAAAATAATAAATAAATAAATAATTTGGGGTAGGTGTTACAAGTGGTCTCAATAAAACCCTGCCAGGAAGGCCTCGGATTAGAAAGCGGGGTGGATCTTTTGCGTGGTGTTTTGGTTTGTCAGTATTTTGGTTGCTTGTTTCTCTTTTTAGAGTATCTATATCACGGGTGTCAAAACTCAAGGCCCGGCCAATGGGGTGCTTAAATCTGGCCTGCAGGGCCGGCTTGGGAATATCAAAGAACTGGCCCACGATGCCTCGGCCGCTGAGAATGGGCCAAAAACAAACGGCCCGTTTTTGGCCTCCAGCAGCACTCTTCCAGCCGAAAACGGGCTGCGTGGTGTGGCCTCAGGAGGCCTGTTTTCGGCCCATTTTCAGCCAGCAGAATGCTGCAGGCAGCCATGGAGGACGAAAATGAGGTGTGGCATGCAGCCCCTCCCACTGTACCCCATTTTGGTTGGTAAAATGCTGCAGGAGGCATCGATCCTGTTCTCTACCACCACTCTCCTCCACCGCCAGTCCGCGGCAGAGAAATGCAATGTTGATCCGGTCCTCAAAGAAATCCAGTTTGACACCCCTGATATATCACTTTGTTTTTATATTCTGTTAGCTTGTAAGTCATGACAGATGGATGGATGGATGGATGGATGGATGGAAGGAAAGAAGGGAAGGAGGGAGGGTGTCAGGTTTTCAGGCTGTCTTCAAATAAATTGCATCGCAAATAAAGTCTTTTATAAAACAAACTTCCATTTTATTAAGCACAGCACTTTTTACACGGACTCGTTGCAGCCGACCCAAAACCCCTCCTCTTCCTTCCCCCACTCCTCTGCATTCATTGGCCATCTTCCCAATCATTCACCCCTAATCTACTGCTCCAATTCAAAGAATTTCCCCCCTCCCATCCATCTCCTAGGGGACATTATCTCCAGAGGAAAGAAGTAGGTGAAAGGCAAACGTCCCGTTGCAGACGCCTGCGTTCTCCTTCTTACGTCAGCACTAGGATAAATACATCTTGAAGTGCTGACAGAGGGAGAGAAAAAAGGAAAAGTTGGAAGAAGGGTTGAAAAGAGAGAGGAAGGGAAGGGAAAGAAAGAAAGGGAGGGAGGGAAAAAGAGGGAGATGGGAAGAAATAGGAAAGAAGGAAAAGCAGGAGGAAGGTAGGAAAGAAAGACAGAAGGAAGGGTGGAAAGAGGGATGGAGTGAAGGAAGGAAAGAGAGGGAGGGAGATAGGAAGGAAAAGGAAGGAATGAAAACCGAGAGAAAGGGAAGAAAGAAGGAAAAGTGGGAAGGAAGGAGGGAGGGAAGGAGGAAGGGAAGGAGGGAGGGAAAGAGGTGATGAGTAATGGGAAGAAATAGGAAGGAAGGAGAAGAGCCTAATGCTGGGAAAGATTGAGAGCAAAGGAAGAAGAGGATGACAGAGAATAAGATGGCTGGATGAGGTCACCGAAGCAGCTGGTGTGAGCTTAAATGGACTCCAGAAGATGGTAGAGGACAGGAAGGCCTGGAGGAACGTTGTCCATGGGGTCGCGATGGGTCGGACACGACTTCACAACTAACAACAACAACAAAAAGAAGGAAGGAAGGAGGAAGGGAGGGAGGGAGGGAGGGAGGGAGGGAGGAAAAGCAGGAGGAAGGGAGGAAAGAAAGAAGGAAGGTAGGATGGATGGATGGATGGATGGATGGAAAGACAGAGGGATGGTGGGAGGGAAGGAGATAGAAGAAAAAGGAAGGGAGGAAAAGTGATGAAGGGAGGAAAGAACAAAAAAGAAGGAAGGAAGGAAGGAAGGAAGGAAGGAGAGAAAGAGATAGGGAGGGATGAGAGAGGATGGAAGAAAGAGTAGAACGAGGAAGGAAAAGAGGAAGGGAAGGAAGGAAGGCTCAATCACAATGCACAATTTAAGGATGAAAGCACCATATTCTCATCTATTAACTACCGTATCAAGTAAACAAAGAAAGCAAGTGACTCACTGATAGGACAAGCCACAGCAGTATCTACTATTAGGATCATCCAGGCCTGTTTATAGAAGATCGTGGCTCGCGCCACTTCCACTTCCAAGCCCTGCACCTACAGTGGAAGGAACAGCCAAGAGGCAGAGTTTATCCCGGTGCTAACACCCTGCAACTCAGATCAGATGAACATTTTATACCTTGGCTGAGGTTTTTGCCCCGTTTTACGACCTTTTCTTTCCACGGTTGTTAAGAGAATCATTGCGGGCGGTTAAGTTAGTCACACGTTCGCTTGGTGACTCGGCTTCCCCATTGACTTTTGCTCATCCGAAGGTCACATGCAACCGTCATGGATACATGCCAGTTGCCAAGCCTCCAAATGTTCATCGCGTGATCACGGGGAATGCCACAAGTGTGAAAAATGGCCGTAAGTCCCTTTTTTCAGTGCCATTATACCTTCGACAGGGGTGGGCTGCTGGGGGTTCGTAGGGGTTCGGGAGAACCTCTAGCTAAGATTCTGTGCAGTTTGGAGAACCCCCAAATCTCTCTCCTGGCTGGCCCCACCCACCCCGCCCCTCCCAGGAGTCCCCTCGTGGCCCGTATTAGATGCAGGTAAGTGCAGGGGACTCGGGGAGGCAAAAAACAGGCCTACTGGAAGTTCGGATAGGCCTCCAGAGCCTGGGGAGGCTGTTTTCACTCTCCCGGAGGCTTGAGGAAAGCCTCCGGAGCCTGGGGAGGGCAAAAACGCCCCCCCCACCATGATGCAGTAGGCCGACTAGGCTATGCCAGTGGTGGGTTCCTCCCGGTTCGGTGCGGTTCGGCCGAGCCGGTAGCAGTGACGATATGACATCACCGAACCGGTTCTCCACCCCCGCCCTCCCAGCCCCCCACCCACATTATTCTTACCTTTTATTTGGTCCCACCCCCAATCTATTGATGCCTCCTGAGTCCCAGCTGATGACTAGAGGGAAAAAAACTGTTTAAACTCTTGCCGCGGGGCTTCAAAGGGCCGTCCTACAGCTGATCAGTGTTAAAAACAAACAAATGAGTCGGGTCGTAAGTGCGAGGACTGGTCGTAAGTGCGAGGACCTTCCAGAAACGACTCTGACCAGCTAGCCACGCCCACCTAGTCACATGACCTCCAAGCCACACCCACAAAATAAGCCACGCCCACAGAACCGGTAGTAAAAAAATTTAGAACCCACCCCTGGGCTATGCCCACCATAGCCACGCCCACCAAGGGCAGCGAACCCCTTGTTAAAATTTTTGAAGCCCACCCCTGACCTTCGAAGGCCACTAAACAAACGGTTGTAATGCAAGTACTATCTGGACACGACAATCTGTGTGTCACTTCATCGCTGGAAGCCTAACCGATGGTCAACTGAAACATGGTTTGATCACAAAATACCTCGAACCATAAACTAACCATGTCACAGTCATACAGCAAGATGGACCAGCCACCTGTTAACGTTATTTGTTGTGTGAACCAAACCAGGAGTGGGCTGCTGGGGGTTTGCAGGGGTTTGGGATAACCTCTAACTAAGATTCTGTGCAGTTTGGAGAACCCCCAAATCCCACTCCTGGCTGGCCCCACCCGCCCCGCTCCACCCCTCCCAGGAGTCCCCAAACGGCCCGTTTTGGATGCAGGTAAGTGCAGGGCGCACGCGGAGGCTCAGGGAAGGTGAAAAACGGGCCTACTGGAAATTCGGGAAAGCCGAAAACTGCCCCGTTTCCGGCCTCCGGAGGGCCTCCGGAGCTTGGGGAGGCCATTTTCACCCTCCTGGAGGCTTGAGGAAAGCCTCCGGAGCCCGGAGAGGACAAATCCCCCCCTCCGCTATGGTGGAGGAGGCCGACTAGGCCACGTCCACCATGGCCACATCCACCCAGCAACCGGGGAGAGAACCCCTTGCTAATTTTTTTTTTAAATAATCTTTATTTACATTTCAGTTAAAAAGAAAAGACAACACAACATAAAGTGACGCACAAAAAACAATACAACAATAAACATATGTACTTCCATATAGTACCTTAATGAACAAATATTCAGTACTATAACTCTAAATTATATTCCGGAGAAGACAGAACAGCTTATATACCTTAATACATCAGTTAGGTCTATCCGACCTCACTTATCCTATATAATATAAATTTCTCATTAAATACCATTCCTTATCTAATGTGGGTTATAGTTTCCTCTTTTCTAACCATTTATAGAATTTGTCCCAAGCTAAACCTACTTGTGTTTGCTCTCTATCCTTTAATTTTTTAGTTAGCATATCTGCTTCTGCACATTCTAAAAATTTTTTTTTTATAATAGCCTCCTCTGTTGGGATATTTTGATTTTTCCAGAGTTGAGCATACGTTAGTCTCGCCGCTGTAATGATATGTAGTGCCAAATACCATAAGTCCCTTTTTATATTTTCCGGCTTAACACCAAGCAGGCATGTCTCTGGTTGCCAATCGATTTTTTACCATTAAGATCTCATTGAGCCATTTTTTTATTTCCCCCCCAAATATCACTGCTTTCGGACACGTCCACCACTGATGGCAATAGGTGCCATGTTCCCATCCGCATTTCCAACAATCCGCCGACTGCCCAGAGAACATTTTAGCTAGTCTATCGGGAGGCAGGTGCCACCTGTATATCATTTTATAGATATTTTCTTTATAGGCCGTGGATACTACTAATTTCATGTTATCCCACCAACTCTCTTGCCATTTATCTAAGTGTATTGGATACCCAAAATTTTTCCCCCAAGCGATCATGGAATCTTTGACTATTTCCTCACCTATCTCTATTTTCATGAGCAGTTTATAAGTTTTTGAAATCATGCCTTTTTCTTGGCGCATCAAGATTTTATCTAGCTCTTGTAGGTCGCTCTTACTAAAATTTTTGAAGCCCACCCATGAACCAAACCAGAGTCAGTTTTGCAATCTCTCAATGCTCAGTTTCTATCTCAACCACCTCTCTGTCACCAGACCTGAAGTTCTGAACCTTAGCAAAGCTTGGACCTTCTCTTACCGTAGCCACTTCGGTCTGCTGGGTGCCGTAAGGGGTGCGGAAGAGAACACGGGTGGCTGTAGTATTGAAGCCGTAGCCCATGTCGTAAGCTTGGGTAGCCATCATGTCCTGAACGGAACCATTTTGGAAATGGAAAACTACTTGCCAGACTTGGTTCATAGCCCCTTGGGCCTGCAAGGACAGACACAGGTGAGAGTGAGGGAAGAAAAAAAGGAGACGTTCAGAGACCCAGGGTCCTGCTTGAGGCTTATGAAGAAAATGTGGCTGTAGATGTTTTGAAGAAGGTGCAATATTTGCAGAATTGTGTTGCATGCTGCGTTCATCAAATGCAACGCTTGTTCTGTTGAAATAAGGGAGAATTAACGGCGTGCTACATATTATTCTAGGACCGTGATGGCGAACCTATGGCACGTGTGCCACAGGTGGCACGCGGAGCCATATCTGTGGGAACGCAAGCGTTGCCCTAACTCAGCTCCAGCGTGCATGTGCGGGCCGGCCAGCTGATTTTCAGGCCTTTTGGGCCCACCAGAAGTTGGGAAGTGGGCCGTTTCCGGCCTCCAGGGGGCATCTGGGGTGTGTGTGTGTAGGGCTGTTTTTGCCCTCCCCAGGCTCCAAGAAAGCCTCTGGAGCGTGCGGAGAGCGAAAAACGGGCCTACCGGGCTCACCTTTTTGCTGACACGTTGCACATGCATGTGCGGGGGTGCAGGGGTGGGGGCATTGAATTATGGGTGTGTGCACAACCCCTCCAAGCTCCCCCCACTTTTGGCACCCGACGGCAAAAAGGTTAGCCATCGCTGTTCTAGGACAAGGGTTGGCAAACTTAAACACTCAAAGAGTCATTTAGACTCATTTCCCACAGAAAAGAAAACACCGGGAGTCACAAAACCCTTCCTGTGCCTGACTATTTCCTGAACGGCCAGAGAATTAGCGTATGTAGTTGAATTAAATGTTCTGTTTTCTTCTGAAACTTTTATTTTCTTGGATTTGTTGGCCTACCAGCGATCAAAAAGCACAATAAATCATGTGCAGGAGGGTATCACACATTGGGGGTTGTGATGCATATTTTGAGCGACAGGGAGCCGCAGCAGAGGGATGAAAGAGCCACATGCAGCTCCAGAGCCGCGGGTTACTGACTTCTGTTCTAGGAGATACAAGTTTTTATGAAGTTTCCGAAGAGCCGCGGTGGCGCAGTGGTTAGAGTGCAGTCCTGCAGGCTACTTCTGCTGACTGCCGGCTGCCTGCAATTTGGCAGATCGACTCTCACCAGGCTCAAGCTTGACTCAGCCTTCCATCCTTCTGAGGTCGGTAAAATGAGGACCCAGATTGTTGGGGGCAAATATCCTGACTCTGTAAACGGCTTAAAGAGTCCTGTAAAGCACTGTGAAGCAGTATATAAGTCTAAGTGCTATTGCTATTCCTGCCAGGAAGTTCATGGATCAGTGAAGCTACCAATATACCGGTAGATGCTGTGGAGCCTGAGACATCTGGAGACAGATATTGTGAAGCTAAGGCAGCTGCCAGAACCAAAGATGTCTCCTTCTCACTCGTACACAGCTATTTCTAACTCCAAAGCCAAAATCCTGACACAAGATAACTGTAGTGGTATCTTTCCAGGCAAAGGAAAAATGAGACTTTCTCTAAATCAAGTATCCTAAAGAAGTATAAACGCCATCTTCCCAAATTTCCCACCCACCCCATTGCTGAAAATTCTGGAAGTGGAAGTCCCCACACCTGGAGGATCTTGGTGTCTACTTCAGTGTTCCTCAACTTTGAAAACCTGGAGGTGTGTAGACTTCAATTCCCAGAATTCTCCAGCCAGCATCAATTACACCAAAGAAGAGTGTTGTGGTCCTCCAGCAGCCTGCAGAGCTGGGAGCAGAATTGGACAGTGAGGAGGCTGGGGAGGAACATGGGCCAGTCCTGAAGTCTGGGGAAGGCTCGGACGAGGGCTCTGCATTGGAGGCAGAGATGGGGCCAGGATCATCTGGGAGTTATGCGCGGACTCCGGAGCCTCCAGAGTCGGACAGCAGAGAGGCAAAGGAGCAGGAGGAGCCGGTTCCTAGTGTGTGCATGCACAGAGCTGCCAGAAAGCAAGAACAGCTAAAACAAAAGGAACGACTCAGGAGTAAGGCCTGGAGATGATTGGCCCTCCCATAAGGCTTAAAAGAAGAGCAAAGGCACGTGGGCCCTTTGCAGGAAAGCAACGTTGTTAATTCTGTTCCCAGTCGACATCTCTGTTTGATTCTGGACTCCGTGTGGCTTTGCCAAGTAGGTCTTTGGCAGAGTGTCAAGGGAGAGAAAGGTTGATGATTATCCCGAAGGACTTCTTCCAAAGGACTTTTTGCAACTAATTGGGACTCAGCTGTGAATGAACGTAATTCACAGCTGTTGCAATAAAAGAGGTTTTTGGGACTACTTGTGTGTTTTAATGACTCAGGAAGCCTAGGTCACAACAAAAAGTACCAAATTTCCCCTTTCTATTACCCTGTCAGCTGCCGTCTTATACTTGCCTGTGCTTTGCTGCTATGCAGTGACAGACTGCCATGAACTGTGGGGAGGGGGAACGGAGGGGGGAGATGCTTGGGGAAATGAAAGTAAGTGCCTGTGCCTTCTCGAGACGCTGCCTCAAGGTCACCCAGCTGGAAGGAGGAGGGAGCTGCATACTAAACTGCACTTGGACTGACCTTTATGAAAACATCTTGCTGAACCTCATTGGTTACACTGGGCAGTAAGAGACATTTAAGGAAGGGAAAAAGTAGAACTTGGGGATTTTGGTTCGCGATTCTCAGTTCTGGCCTTGCAATACTGCAATACACTTGGCTTCTAATAAAACTATAGCTTTCTCAACAAATGGAGCCAAGGGTTGTTTCTATTCAGAGGTTTAAATTGTGGCAGGTCTGACATACCCCAATTTTAATCCAAGTCTACACCCCCAGCATCCTTACCACAGGCCACACTGCCATCCAATCGTCGTTCAAGGCATCATTCGCTATTCCTGGGACGGCTCGCCGGACAGAAACCTGGAATGAAAGCAACATTAGCAGCTGAATACCTATCTCTCCATCTCTCTCAGAATACAGAATAACACAGTTGGAAGGGACCTTGGAGATCTTCTAGTCTGACCCCTCAACCAGGAGACCCTAGCCCATGATGGCGAACCTATGGCACGCATGCCACAGGTGGCACAAGGAGCTATGTCGCCTGGCACGCCAGCTCAGCTTCAGCTGATTTTTGGGCCTTCTGGGCCAACCAGAAGTTGGGAAACACACTGTTTCCTGCCGCCAGAGGGCCTGGGGGAGGGGGGAAGGCCCGTTTTTCTTTGTCACCTGGCTCCAAATCCTCTATGCATCTGGGGAGGGTGAAAACAGCCTTCCCCACCCCCTCGGAGGCCCTCCGGAGACCTCTCTAGGAGTCTCTGGAGGCTGGGGACAGCAAAAAACATCACTTCCTGTCCAACCGGAAGTTGGGAAATGGGTCATTTCATGCCTCTGGAGAGCCTCCAAGGGGATGGGGAAGGCTGTTTTCGCCCTCCCCAGATGCATAGAGAGGATCTGGAGCCAGGTGACAAAGAAAAACGGGCCTACCAGGCCATCACGTGCCAGGAGCGGGTGGGGGGAGGGAGGGTTGTGTGCGTATGTGCAGGGCGCATAGAATTATGGGTGTGGGCCAGAGTATGCATGAACCTCCACCGCCCCCCCCTTCCTGGCACACGATGGCAAAAAGGTTAGCCATCCCTGCCCTAGGCCATTCCAGACAAATGGCTGTCCTATCGCTCCTTAAAAACCTCCAGTGATGGAGCACCCACAACTCCTGGAGGCACGCTGTTCCAGTGGTTAATTGTTCTCACTTTCAGGAAATTTCTCCTAGTTCTAGGTTGCTTCTCTGCTTGATTGGTTTCTGTCCTGCCTTCAGATGCTTTAGAGAATAGCTTGACTCTCTCTTCTTTGTGGCAGCCCCTGAGATATTGTTGTGGCCCGCCAGTGGCCTGCGCGGATTGTTGCTGATCCCAACGACGAGAAGGCTGGTGTGGTGCTGCGCCAGCAGCCTGTGCAGCTGGCACTTGAGTCAGACAGCGAAGAGGCTGAAGATGTGGTGCCAGAGGCAGGGATTCAGTCAGGGCCTTCAGAACCTCCAGAGGCTCCTTTAAGTGAAGAGGATGAAGAGGAGGAGCCTCTTCTCAATGCACGGGCGCACAAAGCTGCCGAAAGGCAGGAGTGGCTCCTCAGGAGGAGGTCTCCTCGAGACTAAGGCTTGGGGCTAATTGGCCACTCCCTTATCTTATTTAAGGAGGAACGCTGACTGAAGCAATTTGTAGGGAACAACTTTAGTTCACTCTACTTTGCGTCTGGATTCTCTGCAAATTGCTTCTGGGCTTTCTGCCAACCTTAGTAAGATTGTGATTACTTTATCTTTGGTTTCTTGTAGGTTGTTTAAGTGAAGAGGATGAAGAGGAGGAGCCTCTTCTCAATGCACGGGCACGCAGAGCTGCCAAAAGGCAGGAGTGGTTCCTCAGGAGGAGGTCTCCTTGAGAGTAAGGCTTGGGGCTAATTGGCCACTCCCTTAGCCTATTTAAGAAAGACCGCAGCTTGTAACAAGCTGCAGGAAACAACTTTAGTTTGCTAATCATCATGTTGGGATTTCTCTGCAACCTTGCTTCTGGGCTTTCTGCCAACTCCAGTAAGACTCTGACTATCTTATCTGTGGAATTTTGGCAGGCTGTTAAGAACATTTATTAACAGTCAGCATTTGCTAAAACTGCATTATTTGAGTAAACTAAGTTTTGTTCAGAGTTTGTGGGTGCTGTGTTCTTTGGGATCCGTAGCTGGGGCAGAACAGATATTGGGACGCTGCTATCATGTCTCCCCTAGTCCTTCTTTTCATTAAACGAGACATACCCAATTCCAGCAACCGTTCTTTATGTGTTTTAAGCCTCCAGTCCCCCTAATCATCTGTGTTGCTCTTCTCTGCACTCTTTCTAGAGTCTCCACATCTTTTTCGTATTGCGGTGGCCAAAACTGGATGCAGTATTCCAAGTGTGGTCTTACCAAAACCGTATAAGACGGTACTAACACTTCATGCAACTGTGATACTATCCCTCTGTTGACGCAGCCTGAAACTGCATTTGGCATTTTTTGGCAGCTGCAACACACTCATATTTAAGTGATTCAGTCTCTATGCAAACACACTTTTTTTAAAAAATAAAAAATACTGTGTTTCCCTGAAAATAAGACCCCGTCTTATATATTTTTGAACCCGGAAATAAGCGCTTGGCCTTATTGCCATGCACTCAAAAGCCCGATTGGGCTTATTATCACGGGATGTATTATTTGGGGGAAAACAAAGGATAGCATGCTGACTCATTGTGCAAACTTAAATGATTTAATCAAAAAGCAACAAGAAATCCCATTTTGGTACGTCAACCTATATCAATAATTGTTGTGGCCCGTCAGCGGCCTGTGCAGATTGTAGCTGATTCCGACAGCGAGGAGGCTGGTGTGGTGATACGCCAGCAGCCTGTGCAGCTGGCACTCGAGTCAGACAATGAGGAGGCTGGAGAAGATGTGGTGCCAGAGGCAGGGATTCAGCCAGGGCCTTCAGAACCTCCAGAAGCTCCTTTAAGTGAAGAGGACGAAGAGGAGGAGCCTCTTCTCAATGCACGGGCATGCAGAGCTGCCAAAAGGCAGGAGTGGCTCCTCAGGAAGAGGTCTCCTCGAGAGTAAGGCTCGGGGCTCCTTAGCCTATTTAAGGAGGAACCTCAACTGAAGCAATTTGTAGGGAACAACTTTAGTTCATTCTATTTCACATCTGGATTCTCTGCAAATTGCTTCTGGGCTTTCTGCCAACCTTAGTAAGATTGTGATTACTTTATCATTGGTTTCTTGTAGGTTGTTAAGAAAGTTTATTAACAACCTTTGTTTTGAAAAAGACTGAGTTATTTTAGTAAATTAAGTTTTGTACAAACTTTGTGTGTGCTATGTTCTTTGGGATCCGTAGCTGGGGCAGAACAATAATGTTAAAATATTCATATTTAGTAGCTGGAACAGGGGGTTATACATTATAGTTGATTGGTTGGAGAGTGATGGCTCCCGCGTGAGACAATCTGTGCTGCGACTGGTTGCTGTGGAGGGGGCGTTTCCCTCCCCCCCCGTCTTTTTCTTCGGCGGTCTCTGTATGCTGTTCTGAGATTGACTTCATGGTGTAGTGATGTGCCTGACTATCTTGTTTGCTGTATATAGAGACTCAAAATATATTTATTCATGTCAAACAGGGGTGAAATCCAGCAGGTTCTGACAGGTTCTGGAGAACCGGTAGCGGAAATTTTGAGCAGTTCGGAAAACTGGCAAATACCACCTCTGGCTGGCCCCACTGGGGTGGGAATGGAGGTTTTGCAGTATCCTTCCCCCTGGAGTGGGGAGGGAATGGGGATTTTGCAGTATCCTTCCCCTGCCGCGCCCACCAAGCCACTCCACCAAGCCACACCACACCATGCCTACCAAGCCACGCCCACAGAACTGGTAGTAAAAGAAATCGGATTTCACCACTGATGTCAAATTACCAGTTCCGGTCAGCTTTTTTGACGCCATTCGGACACCTGCTGCGCAGTTCCCTGATAAATAAATTGATAAATTGCGTTTTGATTTTACTCACCTCCATGTAATTTTCCTCACAAACAATCTCACGAGGGCTCCACGGGGCATCGAGGGGACAATTCATGGACACTTCATAAGCAGCAGTTACGTTATCAAGGCTGGTAATTTCCACCTGGAGCCGGATGCTGAAATCCTTGTCAAACTGAGGAAGGGGATTTAAAAAGTATTTGCTGTCACTAAAAAGTCTCAGTTGTGTTGAGGAATCCAGCTTTGGAAGCAATCATAGGGCTGAACGTCTGGATCTATCACTCTTTCCGACTTAGCACACCCAGCTCCCATTAGCTTGAGAACATTGGGAAAAATGAACTCTGGGTTCCTTGGTGCTTTCTGAGCTTGGTGGTTGTTGCACTGATGATGTTACCTAATTTGGTAATGAAACGTCTGCAAGACAACAACCAAGCTCAAAAAGGATCTCATAGTTTAATACCCCGAGCTACAAATATTCTCTTCTAAAAGGAATTTTCCCGTTAGGTCCAAGTTTTAATACTTGGATAAGGGACAAGAAAAATTCAAAAGCTTAAGGATGGATGGGGAATGAAAAAGGACGTCTCGCCAGCGACGCTGGCCAAGATGTATCCAAATTCAAATCCAAAATGTTGGAAATGTAAACAGGGACAAGGTACCTTCTTTCACTCATGGTGGTCATGCCCCAAAGCAAAAAGATATTGGACGAAGATACAGGAATGGCTGCAGGATTTAACCAAGTGTCAAATAGAACTTAAACTGGAATTGTTTCTCCTGGGGATATTTAGGGCGAAATATAATAGAAAAATAAAATCAGGGGTGAAATGCTCCTGGATCGGACCGGATTGCCCGATCCGGTAGCAATCTTGGCCGGTGGTTCAGCAATCCGGTAACAACAGTGGAGCATAGCTCCGCCCACCCAGCCGGGTGTCAAAAGATCTGCGCGCTTTACACTTCCAAACCAGTAAACCAGTACCAATAAACCAGTAAACCAGTACCAGTAAACCAGTAAACCAGTACCAGTAAACCAGTAAACAAACTTCCAAAGTGGCGCATACACTTCCAAACCAGTAAGGAAGGTAAGTAGATTTCACCCTTGGATAAAATATTTGATGTGACATATATTAATGGTGGCAAGGATTGCCTTTGCGCAGAATTGGAAGAAAGACAGTATACCACCAGAGGGATTAGTAGTTCAAAAAATATTTGATTGCACGGAAATGGACAAACTCACATTAGAGTTAAAGGGAAAGGATGAGTCGGATTATTACGCGGTATGGGAGAAATGGTATGAATGGATAGATAATAGAAATAAGGAATGGAAATGTAGATAAAGGAATAGAATCAGTGGCAGGTTCCTCCCAGTTCCGCCGAGCTGGTAGCGGTGATGATATGACATCACCGAACCGGTTCTGCCCCCTGTCCCCTGCCCCCCCTGCATTATTCTTACCTTTTATTTGGCCCCCACCCCCAATCTATTGCTGCCTCCTGAGTCCCAGCTGATCGGCTAGAAGGAAAAAAAACGGTTTAAACTCTTGCTGCGGGGCTGATCACTGTTAAAACAAATGAGTAGACCGGTGCCTGCAAAAACAAATGAGTAGACTGGTGCCTCCAAAAACAAATGAGTAGACTGGTACAGCTCTACAAGCAGTTAAAAGCCTGGTAGACCAGTACCTCTGCTAAATCCTAAAGAATTGTCACATGACCACCAAGCCACGCCCACAAAATAAGCCACGCCCACAGAACCGGTAGTAAAAAAATTTAGAACCCACCCCTGAATAGAATGTTTAGAAATACAGTATAATGTATACATTATATTTCTAAACATTCTTTTACATTATTCTAAATATAATGTATTGAATATTGATTCTAGTTGTATGAATAATGTCACAAATCTGTTAAATAAGTAAGAGATATATAAAGAATAGAATAGAATAGAATAGAATAGAACAAAACAGAACAAAACAGAACAGAACAACAGAGTTGGAGAAAAAGTGTAATAAAAAAATAAATAAAGAAAAGAAAGAAAGAAAGAAAAAGGACATCTTAAGAGGAAGCAAAGAGCTCTCTAAAACTTCTCCAGAACTTCAGAAATGCAATCATCACGAGTCAAGCTTGATCTGAGGGCAACTTTTATTTTTATTGGTTTAGCAGGCTTGTAATGACTTACAGGTAGCCCTCAACGTCTTACAACCATGATGGAGCCCAAAATTCCTGTTGCTAAATGAGACGGTTGTTAAGGGAATATTACCCCATTTTATGACCTTCCTAGCCACTGTGGTTAAGTGAATCGCTGCAGTTAAGTTAGTAACATCGTTGTAAAGTGAACCTAGCTTCCCCTCTTGACTTTGTTTGTCAGAAATTCGCGGGACACCGCAACCGTCATAAATATGAGTCGGTTGCCAAACATCCAAATTTTGATAAACATGACCTATGGAAATTCTGCAACAATCGTAAGTGGTCATAATAAATCCCTTTTTTCAGTGACGTAATCGTTGAACAGTCACTAAAAATGAACTGTTGTTAAGCCGAGCACTTATCTGTATTTATTTTATTATTTATTTATTTGCAATTTATTTGCTGTCTTGTCTCACTGTGGGGTTACTCTAAGCGCAGTGGTGGGTTGCTCCTGGTCCAGCCCGGTTCGGCCAAGCCGGTAGTGGTGACGCTATTACGTCACCGAACCGGTTCTCTTTCTTCGGGAGCTGGGCCCTCCCGCCCGCCCCCGCGTTATTCCGTCCTTATATTTCTTCTTTTTTCGTCCAGCTGAGAGGTGCGGCAGAGCGGATTGCCGCACCTCAGCTGGGCAGATTCGCAACGCTCTTGCGCGAAGCGTGTGACCGAAGAGGCGATCGCACACGAAGCGCACGCACAAAGAGAACCGATAGTAAAGCCGGTTAGAACCCACCTCTGTCTAACTGCCTTGCAATAATGAAAAGGAAGAAACTGAAAGGAGTGTCAACACAACAGACGTAAAATAATAGAATAAAATAAACAATGACGGAAGAACACAAGACTAGTGCTTCATTAGAGGTAAAGGTTCCCTTCGCACATATGTACTAGTCGTTCCCGACTCTAGGGGGCAGTGCTCATCTCCGTTTCATAGCCAAAGAAGCCAGCACTGTCTGAAGACATCTCCGTGGTCATGTGGCCGGTATGACTAAATGCCAAAGGTGCACGGAACGCTGTTACCTTCCCACCAAAGGTGGTCCCTATTTTTATACTACTTACACTTTTTACGTGCTTTCGAACTGCTAGGTTGGCAGAAGCTGGGACAAGTAACGGGAGCTCACCCCTTTACGCGGCACTAGGGATTCGAACCGCTGAACTGCCGAAGCTCAGCGTCTTAGCCACCGCGCCACCGCGTCCCCTTGTTGCATCATTATGATAACCAAAAAAAGATGTATTTGTGGAAAACAGAGACCAAGGGGTGTGTGGAGACTGCCATCAATCTAGCAGCCACCTCCATTTGGTGGCCAGGCCAACTGGAAGAGTTTATGGGTTTTAAAATTCCCAATCCAGCCTTAAGCTTTCAAATTTCCTTTGTAGTCCCTTCTCCAAGGAAGCAGGGGGAAATCCTTGGTTTTTTTTCCCAAAGTCGGAACAGGCCCTTTGCTTTCCTGGGGAAGATTCTTCATACTGATTCTTCAAATCGGGCCCCAGGTTCTGCCTCAGTTTACCTTCCCAACAAGCAACCAAGTCAGAAGATCATTTAAAAGCAGTTTATTAGAGTACCCTGATAAAGTGGGATCTCTCTAGGAAAAAGGGAGAACCTCGAGGCCCATCTTACATTCCTTTTTATAGTTAACGCAAGAAAGGAAATGCAAGAGGAAAGTTGATTGGACAGGCTAAACGCAACCCTCCCCTTTGCATAGGAAATCAGTTACATGTAGTCAAACAGGTGACATGTTTGTATCCCACAATATCACACATGTTCCTTAAAATGAGGTCTGATGTCAGAAGGGGAATAAATCAGGGGTGAAATCCAGCAGGTTCTGGAGAACCGGTAGCGGAAATTTTGAGCAGTTCGGAGAACCAGCAAGTACCACCTCTGGCTGGCCCCAGAGTGGGGTGAGAATGGAGATTTTACAATATCCTTCCCCCAGCAGTGGGGAGGGAATGGGGATTTTGCAGTATCCTTCCCCTGCCACGCCCACCAAGCCACACCACGCCCACCAAGCCACGCCCACAGAACCGGTAGTAAAAAAAATTGGATTTCACCACTGGCATAAATGGTAAGGAAAAAGGTTGTTTAGAGTTTACGAAAGAGCCACAATTTGTATTAAGAAACTTTCTTTTTTTTCTTATCTGGAGCTAGTCTCCAACCAGTTTTATCTTTTCAATTTAGGAATGTTAAAAGCTGTTCCTCCATTCCAATCTGTAATGAGCCCGGACATCATTTTAAAAGAGAGAAAACAAGTTCAACTTAAAATACAAACAAACAATATTAGTTCACAAGTTACAAAATCCATGTCGCGTGCCCCCTCATCCCTACAGAATCTGATTTATAACCTCTCCAAGCCCAGCTTCAAGCAAGTCAGGGCATAAGTCTTACCACATTGCGGACGGAACAAGCTAGGAATGAGATACGGATTTCCGGGTTTCCATAGAGGTCGACGCCATGGGTGAATCCGCACTGGGTAGCAATGTAATCAGTCACAGAGATACGCTGGCCAAGTTCATCTAGGGAAAGGCAGAAACAAATTCATTTATCCAAGACAGTTCTGTAGCATCTTCCACTCTTGGGGTTCACCATACTATCACAATAGGTATGGTGCAGGGGTGAAATCTAAAATTTTTCCCTACCGGTTCTGTGGGCGTGGCTTGGAGGGGGGGTGTCCTGTGACTGAGTGGGCATGGCCAACTCAATGTCATTCACAGCCATGCCCACTCAGTCACAAGACCCCCTCCCATCAAGCCACGGCCACAGAACAGGTAGAGAAAAATTTTTAAATTTCTATTCTGCCGGCGTGTCCTTACCTTTCCCGCGCGGTTCCGCCCACCCGCCTCATTCCCCGCTGCCTGTTCGCCCTTCGCCATGCAGTGTATCCTACTGCTCACCTTTCTCCCGCAGCTGGCTGTCAGGGAAGGAAAGCGCCCCCAAAATACCGGAGTCGCTCACTCTCCTTCTTGAATGAGCCGCTCTGGTCCACACGCTGGCTGCGCAAGCGCACATCCAACCTGCCGCTGAATTAAATAAACGGTGTGCGCTTGCGCAGCCGGTGCGTGGACCAGAGCAGCTCATTCAAGAAGGAGAGTGAGCGTCTCCAGTAACTTTCGGGCGCTTGCCTTCCCTGACAGCCAACCGCGGGAGAAAGGTGAGACGTAGGATCCCCCGCGTGGCGAAGGGCGAGCAGGCAGCGGCTCCACGGCAAGGCCAGAGTCAGGGAATGGTGCATTCCCTGACTCCGGGGAATGGGGCAAGTGGGTGGAGCCTCCAGCTGCCATTGCTACCGGTTCTCCAAACCACCAGCCATCATCGCTACCTACTCGCCCGAGCTGGTCCGAACTGGGAGCATTTCAGCCCTGGTATAGTGTATGAAAAGAAGGACCAGGGGGGTGACATGATAGCAGTGTCCCAATATCTCAGGGGCTGCCACAAAGAAGAGGGAGTCAAGCTATTCTCGAAAGCACCTGAAGGCAGGACAAGAAGCAACGGGTGGAGACTAATCAAGGAGAGAAGCAACCTAGAACTAAGGAGAAATCTCTTGACAGTGTCTATGGAGATTATCAGTCATCCAGGTCCGTGATGGCGAACCCATGCCACGTGTGCCACAGGTGGCACTCAGCGCCCTCTCTGTGGGCACGGGAGCCGTCGCCCCAGTTCAGCTCCACCACGCATGGGCGCGTGCCTCCCACCAGCCAGCTGGTTGGCGGCTCTCTGCCGCGCATATGCGGGGGGCTGGACGCGTGCAGGATGCATATGAGCATACGCGGGACTCGTGCGGGGGCAGAGCACATGCGGGGGGCGTTCATTGCATTTTGGAGATTTGGCCGCGCGCTTTGGACACTTGGTCCGGAAAAGGTTAGCCATCACTGATTTAGGTCATGGTTGTCCCATAGGTGATTTTTCAAGAGGCAACTGGACTTCCTGATTTTTCTTTGAAGACGTTTCGCTTCTCATCCCAGTAGCCGAAGAAGCTTCTTGGATGAGAAGCAAAACATATTCAAAGAAAACCCAGAAAATCCAGTTGCCTCTTGAAAAAGCACTTTTGGGACATCTCTTGACAGTGAGAATAATGAATCAGTGGAACAGGTGGCCTCCAGAAGTTGGGAGTGATCCAACATTGGAGATTTTCAAGAAGAGATTGGACAGCCATTTGCCTGAAATGCTCTAGGGCAGAGATGGTATTCAGCAGGTTTTGACCAGTTCTGGAGAAACCGGCAAATACCACCTCTGGCTGGCCCCGCCCCCATCTATTCTCCGCCTCCCGAGTCCAAGCTGATCGGGAGGAAATGGGGATTTTGCAGTAACCTTTCCCTGGAGTGGGGTGGGAATGGAGTTTTTACGGTATCCTTCCCCTGCCATGCCCACCAAGCCATGCCCATAGAACTAATAGTAAAAAAAGTTCGAATCCCACCACTAGATAGGGTCACCTGCTTGAACAGAGGACTGGACCAAAAGACCTCCAAGATCCCGTCCAACTCTGCTATTCTGTTATTGAGGCTACACTTTTTTTTTTTAATTTGATTTATATGCCACCCTTCTCCGGAGACTCAGGGCGGCTTACAGTGCGTTAAGCAATAGCCTTCATACTTTTGTATATTTTATACAAAGTCAGCTTATTGCCCCCACAAACTGGGTCCTCAATTTACCTACCTTAGAAAGGATGGAAGGCTGAGTCAACCTTGAGCCTGGTGAGATTCGAACTTACTTTAATTGCAGACAGCTGGTGTTAAATTACAGTGCCTTTGTCTGCAGAGCTATCCAGGTTTTATACACTAAGGTTTTAGGACTATATTTATTTATTTATTTATTTATTATTAGTCCAATTTATATGCCGCCCTTCTCCGTAGACTCAGGGCGGCTTACAATGCATTATAGCAATAGCCTGCATACTTTTATGTATATACATGCTTATTAGGGCTTTCGGCCCCCCATAAGCGGTGTTGTTCTATAGAAAGCTGGCTTATTGCCCCCACAATCCGGGTCCTCAATTTATTATGTTTATTTTAGTTGACTCCAACTCAGGAACAAGGAATGTGCCTTTGAGCAGGCACTAAATATTTCTGCCGTTGAGAAATAGGTCAGCCTTACCTAAACTCTACCTAAATCCTTACCGGCCCATTTACTTACTGAAGACACTGTAACTCCAAGAATTTTGGCCCAATGCAGACTTGTCCAGCCATATCCAGAAGTAGCGGTCCCGACATTCAGTCCGTACAGTCCCTTTCAGAAAAGGGGATATTTTTTCCAATAAGCAAGCAAACAAAAAGCTAACAAGATTGCCCCCCTCCACCCCACCAGCTCTTTGTGGCTTCCAGAAAACTCTTTCCTGGCCACCTATACTGATCGCTCCTGGCAATTCTTGAGACTGGCTTCACACATTGCGTTAAACCAGGGGTCGGCAACCTTAAACACTCAAAGAGCCACAAAGGTCCTAACCGGAAGCCCCCCATTCAATTCTGGAGCCAACTGGAAGTCCGGTTCCCCCACCATAGAGTCTCCTCCTAGCGTGGCATCCTTTTTCCTCTACCTGCCCTAACCAAAAGCCCTATCAATTGTGGAGCCGACCGGCGACAGGGAGCCGCAGCAGATTAAAGAGCCACATGCGGCTCCAGAGCCGCGAGTTGCTGACCCCTGCGTAAAACCATAATAGGATGTGTTAGAAGTCAGGCTAGCTTGTGCTGTGAGCCAATGTCACAGACAGCCCAGCAAAATTTGATTTCTTATTCTAATGCTCTTGTCTGGATTTTCTTTTTTTGCATTATTTCTTAACATTGACAACTGTAAGATGTGTGGATTTAACTCCCAGAATTCCCCAGCCATCCATGCTGGCTGAGGAATTCTGGGACTTAAAGTCCAAATATGCTAAATTTGCCACAGTTGAGAAACACTGGTCTAGATTATTAAGAACAGAACAGAATAGGAGTAGAGTAGAGTAGAGTAGAGTAGAGTAGAGTAGAGTAGAGTAGAGTAGAGTAGAGTAGAGTAGAGTAGAGTAGAATAGAATAATAGAATAATAAAATAATAAAATAATAAAATAATAAAATAATAAAATAATAAAATAATAAAATAATAAAATAATAAAATAATAAAATAATAAAATAATAAAATAATAAAATAATAAAATAATAAAATAATAAAATAATAAAATAATAAAATAATAAAATAAAGTGGAGTGGAGTGGAGTGGAGTGGAGTGGAGTAGAGTAGAGTAGAGTAGAGTAGAGTAGAGTAGAGTAGAGTAGAGTAGAGTAGAGTAGAATAGAATAGAATAGAATAGAATAAAATGAAGAATAGAATAGAATAGAATAGAATAAATAGAATAAAATAATAAAATAAAATAATAAAATAAAATAAAATAAAATAAAATATAAAATAAAATAAAATAAAATAAAATAAAATAAAATAATAAAATAAAATAAAATAAAATAATAAAATAAAATAAAATAAAATAAAATAAAATAATAAAATAAAATAAAATAAAATAAAAATAAAATAAAATAAAATAAAATAAAGTAGAGCAGAGTAGAGCAGAGTAGAGTAGAATAGGAGTAGAGTAGAGTAGAGTGGAGTGGAGTGGAGTGGAGTGGAGTGGAGTGGAGTGGAATGGAATGGAATGGAATGGAATGGAATGGAATGGAATGGAATGGAATGGAATGGAATGGAATGGAATGGAATGGAATAGAATAGAATAGAATAGAATAGAATGAATAGTAGAATAGAATAGAATAGAATAGAATAGAATAGAATAGAATAGAATAGAATAGAATAGAATAGAATAGAATAGGAGTAGAGTAGAGTAGGGTGGAGTAGAGTAGAGTAGAGTAGAATAGAATAAAAGAGAATAGAATAGAATGAATAGTAGAATAGAATAGAATAGAATAGAATAGAATAGAATAGAATAGAATAGAATAGAATAGAATAGAATAGAATAGAATATAGAACAGAACAGAATAGGCTTTATTGTCACTTTGAATGTACACTAATTGGCATGCATTAAAAATGAAATTTCATTGCATACAGCTCTTCAAGGGTCACCACCTCCAATTTTACACTACATAAACAAGACAAGATAAATACAAAATTATGTATATACCCACATAAATTATATGACACAGAGAAGCAACAGAGTCTAGTTTGGATGTATACATATTTATGGCGAGAAAAAAGCTGTTAGAAATATTTTATTAGCTTAAGTCTGCACAGAAATTCAATAGCTACTTCCTGCATGTTATTTATATTTTTTGCAAGTAATTTCTATTCCCGCCATTTCTTTGCACATCGATTTTCAGCTGAAGAAAGCAGTGCTAAACTTGAAAAACATGAGGCAATAACCATTACCGATTAGCAGAAGATTAATACAGAAGAGTGAATTGGGTCTATTTGTATTTAAAACATAAAATTAGTAAATGTTCTTCGCTACCCTTGCAGAACCAACACGCTTACCTGTGGGGAAAGGTATGGACACCACTGCCTGGCTCCCCAAAATATAGAATAGGATACTATTGGAAAAACAAAGGCAAAAGACAAAAAAAACAAAATTAGTTTTGCTTTGGATTGATGAGAGAAGGAGGAGAGAAGGATGAGGCTACAGAGAAAAATTGAGGTGGAATTATATCCTGCAACATCTCAAACCAGAGAATAAATTAAGAAACATAGGCAACCATCATTTGATCTTCTCTGGCAAGGAAGAAACATAAAGCTACCGCAGAAACAGTAAGAGGGTAAATTGAACGAGCAAATTACTTTAGGCGTCGATCTATGTTTCAGGCAGAACAGAAAGGGGTGCCATCTTTAAATATTCAAGGTTCGTGAAGAGATAATAAAGCAGTTTTAAAATCAAAGAGATTCTGTTAGAGCATCTTGGACCATAGGGCTCGCTTGCCAGAGGTTTCAGGTATCTGGGAGTTGCCAAGTTGAAAAAAAAAAATCCAAATAAATAATAGTCCAATAATATTATTATTGGGTCTATCAACCCAAAGAGACAAACCAGTTTAGTGTAGCGGTCAAGGCATCAGAATAGAAAATGGGAGACTGTGAGTTCTAGTCCTGCTTTCGGGCACAAAGCCAGCCCGGTAACCTTGGGCCAGCCACAAACTCTCAGCCCTAGAAATGAGGCAATGGCAAACCTACTTCTGAAGAACCTGACTTGTCCAGGCAGTCACTGAGATTCATACAATATATGAGTAAACAGAAGGAAAAAAACTCAGAGGGGCAAATAATAATAATAATAATAATAATAATAATAATAACAACAACAACAACAACAACAACAACAACAACAACAACAACAACAGCAATCCGTATCAATCCGTATCAATCCATATCAACCATTAGCACCAGACAATTGTATTTGTGACACAATTTTAAATGTTCAATTGACTATAATAATACTAATAATACTAATACTAAAGCTAATAATATTAATAGAAAGAACTGGAAAAAATCACAAAATATCGTGACCTGGCCATTGGGGAAGGAATGGAGATTTTACAATATCCTTCCCCTGGAGTGGGGTGGGAATGGAGCAGTGGTGGGTTTCAAATTTTTTTACTATGGGTTCTGTGAGTGTGGCTTGGTGGGCGTGGCATGGCTTGGTGGGCGTGACAGGGGAAGGATACTGTAAAATCTCCATTCCCACCCCAATCCAGGGGAAGGTTACTGCAAAATCCCCATTTCCTCCCAATCAGCTGGGACTTGGGAGGCAGAGAATAGATGGGGGTGGGGCCAGTCTGAATTTTTACTACCGGTTCTCCGAACTAGTCAAAATTTCCACTACCGGTTCTCCAGAACTGGTCAGAACCTGCTGAAACCCACCTCTGGAATGGAGATTATGCAGTATCCTTCTCTTGCCACGCCCACCAAGCCACACCCAAACCCACAGAACCTGTAGTAAAAAAATTTTTGAAACCCACCACTGCTTCATACTGTCCCCACTTGGTTTACAAAACCTAACCATGAACTGACCCCGTGCCTCTTTTCACAAAGACCCTTTAAAACCCCAAAGTAACCAAAGACAATTTAACCTTGCAGGCTGTGAAAAACCCACCCTACGGTCAACTTGAGGATGTTGGGTTATGCTGCGAACCCAGAATGTTGGCTTAAAGGAACAGAGCTCAGCTGTGAAGCAGACGTCACAATTCTTATATACATGGTTCACACATTTGGGCCACCTTAAAACAAATACTACAAATCTACAAAGAGTAGTTCTGTCTTTCCCTTTCTCCACACAAAAATTTCACTAATGTATTTGGGAATTCTATCCAACTCACCAGCCCCTTTTTCTCCAAATTACAAACATTGAGGTCTGGTTTTTAATCACACCCCAAGGCGTTTTCTCCCCCCCCCCCAGCTTTCCTAATTTTCAAAGGACTTTACACCTTTAGAATCAACTCTTGAGTTTTACTAAACAAAAGTCAGGCACCTCTTTTTCCCCCCAGACAAACCCCCTTTTCTCTGGCTTTTAAAATGAGAAATAAAACAAGGCACATACATACCCTACAAACACGAGAGACTTCATGTTGGAGATGGGGGGGGGGGGAAAAAAGGCTGCTTGCCTGTAGCAGCCAGCTAATAATATCTTAAGTTTCAGAAACTTATCACAACCACTTCTCAGCTTCGCTCACAAACTCTGACTTATATAGGTTTCCGGTTCTGGAGTTAACAATGGTTCCAGGTGTTTCCAGTCCTTGGTTAATTTATTATTTAATTCTTCATGATTTCATATCACCTATTTTGGCTAAGGGTCGGATGCTAAATGAATCCTGACCAGGGTGGGTGGGTGGAGAAAGAGATTGAGGGGGGATTCCCTTCAGATTCTGGGGCTGAAATACACATGCTGTAGTTTTATTGTAATTTTCTGCTCATTGTCTCATTTCATTTCTCTCACCACCTCCAGGGGTTGGGAAAAAAAAAAAACATTTAGGGAAGCCCATTCAAAATAACAAGACTGCTGGCATCCTACGTTTCTTTTCTTTAAATATAAAAATCAATTTCATAAATAGAATAGATTAAGAATAATAACTTTACCGTGACTTTAACTGAACATTAACAACATTAAAATGAGATTTCGTTCGGTAGGTAACCATCTCCAATAACTCCAATCTATTTCTTTCTTTCTTTCTTTTTTTTTTTTGAAAAAACTTTATTGAGTTTTTTTAAAAAAAACATAAATATAGTAACATTTCCATTAATATCAGATGTGCGGTGGTTTTAACTATATACAAAATATATTTCTGGTGACATTTCAAATTACTTTTTGCTTTTATTTAACACACCTTTTTCTCTTTCTTTCATTTTATCATGCATCCATTCATACCACCTTCCCCACACAGTATAATATTCTGATCTATTTCTTATTCATTCTATTTTTCTTGTGTTATGGATTGCACCATCAGAGGCTAAACCAATTTCGTCGTATACACGGTGTACAATGACAATAAAGGCCACTGAAGAAAAATATTATTGATATATTCAATGACTTGAATTATTTAAATTAATCAATTAATTAATTCAAATTAGGGGGCTATAAAATATAGTTTCTTTATCCAAGAAACTCTTAAGAAGTAAATTCAATCAGGGCAAAGAAATACCAAAGATTTTTTCCCCCTCCCTTCTAGTAAAATCTTGTGTATATTTCTCAGGTGGCAACTGAGAGGATACACAACAGCTTCACCTTTAAGCTGCCAGTCATTGCACCGTAGAAAGTCCTGATGTGAAACTCAGGCTGGTAGAAATCTGGTCTCCTGTGCCAAAAAGAAGAAGAGGAGGAATTCATAAGGAAATTATAATTTTTAAGGAAAAAAATTACCCAGAATTACCTACTTTTCAGATCAAAGACAATGTTGCAATATGAGGAAGGGGAAAGGGATACAATATGTTTGCTTGACTAACAGGTCTCCTGCCTGAGCAGGGGGCTGGACTAGATGACCTCCAAGGTCCCTTCCACCTCTGTTAAGTGTTACTAATTTTGGCATAATTTCATGTCATTTGGGAGCCCAGAAGTTTAATTTATGCTTTTCGGGAATGATCTCTTGATTTCAGCAAGCACGTGGAGTTATAAAACAATTTGTATGTACGATGGGGGCAATTTTTTTTTTCTTTAGATATCATGTTAGAACTTTTGTTTTTCTGGTACAAGAGCCAGACATTCAACAGGTGAAGCCTGTTAGCTGTTTTTCCATGATAAAGGAAAGCAATACATGCACTTGGCTTTATATATATATATATAGAGAGAGAGAGGGAATATATGGTAAGATCTATCTATCTACCTGTCTACCTATCATCTATCTATCTATCTATCTATCTATCTATCTATCTATCTATCTATCTATCTATCTATCTATCTATCTTACCATATATTTCCTCCCCATAGAGGCTAAGTATTTGCTTTCTTCTATGAGGAGGGAATATATGGTAAGGGTGTGATTAACTGATGAGGACCAATCAGTCCGAAATAGATTTATATTAGTCTCCCAACAGGCAGCAAAATGCTTGCTTGCTGTCTGAAGAAGCCTAGGATAGTGGATGTGATTTCACTGAGCTATGGCTGCAAACTTGGTCTATGTAGGAAAAACCTGGCTGAGAGAAAAATACACATAAAAATACACATACACATAATACACTATATATATATATGCAAAAAATTAAAATCTCTGTAAGGATTTTTAGAAGATTTTAAACTGGGATTTTAACCAGAATTTTAAACATTTTAACCAACTTATTTACAATGATGCGGGAAAACACCCGAGATTTTAACTTTTTGCATATGCACACCCGTGAAAACTTAAGAAGATACACACATACACACATATATATACATACACACACTGCTCAAAAAAATAAAGGGAACACAAGCAGAAGACGTCCGAGATCTGAATGAATGAAATAGCCTTTATTAAATACTTTGTTCGTTACATACAGTAGTTTTGTGTTCCCTTTAGTTGTTTGAGCAGTGTATAAACTACTGTATGTAAAGAACAAAGTATTTAATAAGGCTATTTCATGCATTCAGATCTCAGATGTCTTCTGCTTGTGTTCCCTTTATTTTTTTGAGCAATATATATATATATATATATATATATATATATATATATATATATATATATATATATATATATATATATATATGCCGTGCGTCGTTTAAATAAAAATTAGGATCATATCTATTGCAACTATACATACATATATATATATATATATAAACTTACATAGACAGATATATATATATATATATATATAAACTTACATAGACAGATATATATATATATATATATATAAACTTACATAGACAGATATATATATATATATATATATATATATATATATATATATATATATATATATATATGTCTTTTTCTTTTTTGTAGGCTTTTATGAAAAGAATATTAGAAAGAATATGCATATATATATATATATATATATATATCTTTATATATATATATATTGTTGCAATAGATATGATCCTAATTTTTATTTAAACGATGCACGGCATTCCCAAAACTCCCGTTTAATATAGGCAAAATTGGTTTATCCTGCAAAAGAGTTAGCAAGCAAAACACCTGTCGTTTAAAAAAAAAAAAATTCCTTTCCATTAAAAATGAGCCATCAGCTGGTGCCCAAAAAAATCAGGACTGCGGAATTTAAAATTAAAGGGGGAGGAAGGAAATAAAGCGGATGGCCAAATTTCCATTCTTTTTGAACCAAAGCGTTACTTTTCAGGTTAAGAAACTTCTCATCCTCCGATCGCGCTTTCAGAAACGCGAACAGATTAAGACCTGGCCCTCTAAGGGCCCTCCAGCTCGAAACGCGTTTTTTTTTTTTTGTTTTTTTTTTTTCAAATCTGCCTCGGCGATTGGACGAGGCGCTCGTCCATCACCCTCCCTTTTTTTCCCCCCCCCCCGTCATCGTCACAATGGAACGCGAGGCGCGGAGGAGTGCCGAAGCGCAATCTCCCGGCTTCTGATTGGCCGCTTTGCTCGCTAAACGTTCCGGGGGGGACATTCATTGGAGGACGACGTTTTTAAAGGGGAAGTCGCCTCTGGCGTGCAATCAAGCGAGGCTGAAAGGTGAGTCTTTCGAAAAGGTGGCAGGAGCGTCCCGAGGGTTTTTTTTTTTTTTCCCCTACAGCACTCAATTGGCCGGTTCAAAAACACCTTTAACTTCCCTCCATTGACATTATAGGTTCTTCCCATGTTTCCGGAATTCCCTGGGAGGGAATCCCCTCCCTTTGTGACGCAGTTACAAGGGAACCCCCTTTTCCCAAGGTTCTTTTTTTCAATTTATTTTTGTGACTTGCAGGGATTTCCATGCCTATTTTCAATTATTTGGGGGGCCAATTATTTTGCCTCCTTTCTTTGCAGCAGAAATGACATAATGCACCCCCCCCCCAAAAAAAAGCTTGGGTATTAGTGCCAAGCACTCTTCCCAGGGAGATCCCCGTTTCTTGCTTCTTTTCTGAATCATCACCGTCATCGTCGTTTAACGACCCCCTAAATCCCTTGCGGGGTGGAGTCTGGGCAGCTGAATGGAATTTTTTTTACTACCGATTCTGTGGGCGTGGCTTATTTTGTGGGCGTGGCTTGATGGTCATGTGACAATTCTTTAGGATTTAGCAGAGGTACTGGTCTACCAGGCTTTTAAACTGCTTGCAGACCTGTACCCATCTACCCATTTATTTTTTTGCAGGCACTGGTCTACTCATGTATTTTTGCAGGCACTGGTCTACCCATTTATTTTTTGCAGGCACTGATCTACTCATGTATTTTTGCAGGCACTGATCTACTCGTGTATTTTTGCAGGCACTGATCTACTCATGTATTTTTGCAGGCACTGGTCTACCCATTTATTCTTTGCAGGCACTGGTCTACTCATGTATTTTTGCAGGCACTAGTCTACCCATTTATTTTTGCAGGCACTGGTCTACTCATGTATTTTTGCAGGCACTGATCTACTCATGTATTTTTGCAGGCACTGGTCTACCCATTTATTTTTGCAGGCACTGATCTACTCATGTATTTTTGCAGGCACTGGTCTACTCATTTGTTTTCTTTTAACACTGATCAGCTGTAGGGCGGCCCTTTGAAGCCCTGGGGCAAGAGTTTAAACAGTTTTTTTTCCCTGTGACTCAGGAGGCAGCAATAGATTGGGGGTGGGGCCAAATAAAAGGTAAGAATAACGCGGGGGTTGGGAAGGGCACGGGGGGGTGGGGGTGGCGGGGGGGCCCAGAACCAGTTCGGTGACGTCATATTGTCACTGCTACCCGCTCGGGAGAACCAGGCCGAACCGGGAGGAACCCATCACTGTAGCAGAGTGTTTAAATGGTCAAGATGCCTTTCTTATTCACCAGTGCGGAATTTTGTTCAGCAGATATATTCTCATTGTGCCCAGAGAGAGAGAGAAATATCTGCCTCTACCTAGGATCGAACTCACAGCCTCCTGATTGGGAGCTGATTGCTTCTTTTCTGAATCCCCTGAAGAGAAAAAATGCAAAAGAAATCAGCAATTGGGTCCTTCCGAGATCTGGGGTGCACAACTCTAGACTAGTGGAGAGGGAGACAAATTGTAGCAATAGCATTTAGACTTATATACCGCTTCACAGTGCTTTACAGCCCTCTCTAAGCAGTTTACAGAGTCAGCCTATTGCCGCCAACAATCTGGGTCCTCATTTTACCCACCTCGGAAGGATGGAAGGCTGAGTTAACCTTGAACCTGGTGAGATTTGAACTGCCAAATTGCAGGCAGCCGGCAGGCAGCAGAAGTAGTCTGCAGTACTGCACTCTAACCAATGCGCCACCATGGCTCAAATTATCCTCTTCGCTGCCATCTAGTTGAAGTAGCCCTCGACTTCATGTCCCCCAATCGAGCCCAACATTTCTGTCGTTAAACGAGACATTTCTCAACTCTCGCTTAACCACAGTGAGATTAGGGAAGAGTTTGCCTCATTTTACGGCGTTCCTTGCCACCGTGGCTAAATCCATTGCCATGGTCCTCCTTGAGGGGAGTCTGTTCTCTTGGATGGGGAAGAAGGATAATTTGATTTCCACAAACCTCTAATATGAAATTTAGTTTTTTATTCATTAATGTACAGTATGGAGGTAGCAAAAGAATTGGTGGCCTGTGAACTCCAGAAAAGTTTCTTTACTTTGATCCATCTCACTGTCAAAAAGTGATTGCACCTTAAAAAAAAGGTATTGCTTTGTTATTGATACAACCAATTAATTTCTTGTTAGTTGCGAAGTCGTGTCCAACCCATCGCGACCCCATGGACAACGTTCCTCCAGGCCTTCCTGTCCTCTACCATCCTCTGGAGTCCATTTAAGCTCACGCCGACTGCTTTAGTGACGCCATCTGGCCACCTCGTTCTCTGCCGTCCCATTCTTCTTTTGCCTCCAATCGTTCCCAGCATTAGGCTCTTCTCCAGGGAGTCCTTCCTTCTCATTAGGTGGCCAAAGTATTTGAGTTCGATCTTCAGGATCTGGCCTTTTAAAGAGCAGTCAGGGTTGATTTCTTCTAGGACTGACCGGTTTGATCGCCTTGCAATCCAGGGGACTCGCAGGAGTCTTCTCCAGCACCAGAGTTCAAAGGCCTCAATTCTTTGGCCCTCAGCCTTCCTTATGGTCCAACTTTCACCAGCCATACATTGCAACTGGGAAAACCATAGCCTTTTATAACTATTATAATTATTACTATACTATTACTATTACTAATACTCATAAATAGTAATACTAATACTCATAAATAGTAATACAATACAATACAATACAATACAATACAATACAATAATACAATACAATAATACAGTACAATACAATACAATACAATACAATACAATACAATACAATACAATACAATACAATACAATACAATACAATACAATACAATACAATACAATAATTGCCTATCTTGGAAATAAGCCCGTCTTGGAAACAGATTTGCTTTCTTGAATATTTGCAGGGAAGTCCATTAATTCCTGAATTCATGGCCTCTAATTAACATGACATACAGCTAGTCCTCGATTTACGACCATGGCTGAACCCAAACGTGGAGTCTTCTCCAGCACCAGAGTTCAAAGGCCTCAATTCTTTGGTGCTCAGCCTTCCTTATGGTCCAACTTTCACAGCCGTACATTGCAACTGGGAAAACCATCGCCTTGACTATACGCACTAACCGATTAATACAGGAGTACATATGTACAAATATGTACATATTTGTTATAATAATTGGGTTGCTACAGATTGCTATGTATTTTATTTTATGCATTTAAGTGTAGGTTCCCGAAAAGACTCTATCCTGTTTTTCCACCTTGCTGCTAAGAAAGGAAGCTATGCAAAAGCATTGCAGTTTGCAGCTCAACCTGGCTTGGGAGCCTCCATTTTGTGTGTGTGACTTTGACTGTAGATCTCCAACGCATCTGTCCTTTGGTTTGTCTTGTAGGCAAGGGCCATGACGGACGAGGAGCCCCATGAAAGCTACCTTTTTGGGGGTGCCTTTTCGGCTCGCCTTCCTCCTGGAAGTCTGGATATCAGGTGAGTTGGATTCGTCCCCTGACCAGCATCTCCCCAGATGTGGTCATTCCGGCTTTCCCACCAGCTTCTTGGCTTCCCAACGCAACTTGTGGGTCAAACAAAAGACTATTAGAAGTTCTGGTTTGGAAATAACCAGTCCAGTTCTTTGCATTGATTGATTGCAAGTATTCAGTATGTCTAATGCAGGGGTGAAATGCTCCCGGTTCAGACCAGATCGCCCGATCCGGTAGCGATGGAGGCGGGTGGTTCGGAGAACCGGTAGCAAAAATCCCTGCCCCCTCCCCACATTCCCTAGCAATCATCAGATGCTTTTTAAAAAAATTTTAAAAGCATTTTTTCTACAACCTCTTTGGCCGAAAAAATGCTTTTAAAAATAAAAGAAAAAGCCTCTGATGATCGCGCGGCTCAGCTGGGATCACTGGAGGCTTTTAGAAGCATTTTTTCTACAACCTCTTCCACCGAAGAGGTTATAGATAAAATGTTTTTAAAAGGAAAAAAAGCCTCTGCCGATCAGGCAAGCCAGCTGGGATCATCAGAGGCTTTTAAAAGCATTTTTTTACAACCTCTTCAGCCGAAGAGGTTGCAGAAAAAATGGTTTTAAAAGTAAAAAAAAAAAAAAGTTGGCCACTCCCACTCAGTCATATTACCCCCACCCCCACCAAGCCACGCCCACAGAACCGGTAGTAACAAATTTTACATTTCACCACTGGTCTAATGACACCGTGCATCCGCGTGCGCCTCCTTCTGGTCAGCTGATTTTTGGGTCTCTGCCGTGCATGTGTGGGGGGACAGGGCGCATAAGGGGAGATGTGCACACATGCTTAGGGGGCGGGGGGGTTGCACACACATACACGGCAGTGGTGGGTTCCTCCCGGTTCGGCCTGGTTCTCCCGAGCCGGTAGTGGTGATGATATGACGTCACTGAACTGGTTCTGCTCCCCCCGCGCCCCCCCCACCCCCCACGTTATTCTTACCTTTTATTTGGTCCCACCCCCAATCTATTGCTGCCTTCTGAGTCCCAGCTGATGGCTAGAGGGAAAAAAACTGTTTAAACTTTTGCCGCCGGGCTTCAAAGGGCTGCCCTACAGCTAATCAGTGTTAAAAGAAAACAGATGGGTAGACCAGTGCCTGCAAAAATACATGAGTAGATCAGTGCCTGCAAAAAATAAATGGGTAGACCGGTACAGCTCTGCAAGCAGTTAAAAGCCTGGTAGACCAGTACCTCTGCTAAATCCTAAAGAATTGTCACATGACCATCAAGCCATGCCCACAAAATAAGCCACGCCCACAGAACCGGTAGTAAAAATTTTTAGAACCCATCCCTGATGCACGGGGGTGGGTGGAGCGTGGAGGGTCACACGTGCATGTGCGGGGGGTGGAGGGAGCGTGGGGGAGTTGCACCAGAGGTGGGTTTCAGCAGGTTCTGACCAGTTCTGGAGAACCGGTAGCGGAAATTTTGAGTAGTTCGGAGAACCAGTAAATGCCACTTCTGACTGGTCCCGCCCCCATCTATTCTCTGCCTCCCGAGTTCCAGCTGATCAGGAGGGAATGGGATTTTGCAGTAACCTTCCCCTGGAGTGGGGTGGGAATGGAGATTTTACAGTATCCTTCCGCTACCACGCCCGCCAAGCCACGCCCACCAAGCCAAGCCAAGCCACGCCTGCCAAGCCACACCCACAGAACCGGTAGTAAAAAAATTTGAAATCCACCACTGGGTCGCACGCACATGCGGGGAGTTGCATGCGCATTTCATTTCGGCACGCGATGACAAAAAAGTTGGCCATCACGGGTACAGGGTTTCCTGCCTAAGCAGGGGGTTGGACTAGAAGACTTCCAAGGTCCCTTCCAACTCTCTTCTATTCCAGTGATGGTTAACCTTTTTGCCGTTGCGTGCCAAAAGTGGGGGTTGCGCGGGGGGGCACGCGCATGCGTGCCCACACCCAAAATTCATTGCGCCCTGCCCCTCACATGCGACCCCCTCCCGCACTCCCCCGCTTTTTGCACGTGATGGCCAGGTAGGTCCGTTTTTCACCCTCCCCAGGCTCCAGAGGCTTTTTTGGAGCCTGGGGAAGGCAAAAACAACCTCCCCCCCCCAGAGGCCCTCTGGAGGCCAGAAACAGTCCGTTTCCTGGCTTCCGGTGGACCCGGAAGGCCTGAAAATCAGGTGGCCAGCGCGCACAGGCGTGCTAGAGCTGAGCTAGTGCAATGCTCGCATGCCCACAGATACGGCTCCACGTGCCACCTGTGGCACGTATGCCATAGGTTCGCCATCACGGTTCTATTCTATTCTAACTATGACCTGGATGACTGAGTATCTCCATATAGAGAGGATGGCCTGCTTGTTGGGTCTTTAGAAAGTCCACGTGCTCACAAAAACGTACTCACCGGCTGACCCTAACTACTTCTCCCCGTCTCTGGCTTTCCCTCGCAGCGAAATGCGTCAGGTTCCTGACAACCAGGAAGCCTTCGTTCACCCCAGCACAGATCAGAGCGTCATTGTGGAGCTGCTGGAATACCAAGCAGGGGTGCCGGATGAAAACGCTGCCAGGTATGTGGTGCAAAATTGGACATTTCATTGCAGGGTAGATTGGTGCTGGAGTTTCAAGCGTGCAGGGAAAAAAAACGAGTTCCGGGACAAAATTACACAATTGGGGAAGCCAGATTTACTTAAGATCCGGGTTACTAACTTAACCCCTGCATTGATTCATTTAACAACGGCGGCAGGAAAGCCCGTAGAATGGGGTAAACTCAATTAACAACTGTCTCGCTTAGCAACAGAAGTTTTGGGCTCAGCCATGGTCGTAAGTCGAGGACCAGTTGTATGTCATGTTATTTTTTTTAAAAAAATAAAATTTTAGTTGAGTATAAATATTTAAAAAGACATAACATAACATATACACAACAAACATTTATACAACATATAAACAAAAAGATTATGTTTCCTTCTTAAACATTCTTTCCAAGTGACATTCTACTTATATTTCTTCACCTCTCCTTAATCTAATAACATTTTTTTAAAATCAGTAATATTTCCCCCTATATTTTTTGTTTATTTCTCATTTTTAACCAATTATACCAATTGTTCCATATTTTGTAATAATCTGAACCAAAGAAATACAAGAAAGAGAAGAATCAGCTGTATGTCATGTTAATTAGAGGCCATGAATTCAGAAATTAATGGACTTCCCTGCAAATTATTCTAGAAAGCAAATCTGTTTCCAAGACGGGCTTATTTCCAAGATAAGCAATGAGCCTTGGTAGTACAGTGGTCTAAAGCACCCTGTTATTAAGACCAGCTGCCTGCAATTACTGCAGGTTCGAATCTCGCCAAGGCTCAAGGTTGACTCAGCCTTCCATCCTTTCTAAGGTAGGTGAAATGAGGACCCAGTTTGTGGGGGCAATAAGCTGACTTTATATAAATATACAAAAGGATGAAGGCTATTGCTTAGCGCATTGTAAGCCGCCCTGAGTCTCCGGAGAAGGGCGGCATATAAATCAAATTTAAAAA
Source organism: Pantherophis vulpinus (assembly GCA_037215915.1). Taxonomy (NCBI): domain Eukaryota; kingdom Metazoa; phylum Chordata; class Lepidosauria; order Squamata; family Colubridae; genus Pantherophis; species Pantherophis vulpinus. The sequence continues at coordinate 1,640,768 of JAXLNS010000042.1, forward strand.
AAAATAAAAAAATTGTATTGTATTTATTGTACTGTACTGTATTATTATTATTATTATTATTATTATTATTATTTTAATTTGATTTATATGCCGCCCTTCTCCGGAGACTAGTATTTATTAGTATTAGTATTAGTATAGTAATAATTATAATAGTTATAAAAGGCCATGGTTCTCCCAGTTGCAATGTATGGCTGGTGAAAGTTGGACCATAAGGAAGGCTGAGGGCCAAAGAATGGAGGCCTTTGAACTCTGGTGCTGGAGAAGACTCCTGCGAGTCCCTTGGACTGCAAGGCGATCAAACCGGTCAGTCCTAGAAGAAATCAACCCTGACTGCTCTTTAGAAGGCCAGATCCTGAAGATGGAACTCAAATACTTTGGCCACCTAATGAGAAGGAAGGACTCACTGGAGAAGAGCCTAATGCTGGGAACGATTTGAGGGCAAAAGAAGAACGGGACGGCAGAGAACGAGGTGGCCGGATGGAGTCACTAAAGCAGTCGGCGTGAGCTTAAATGAACTCCAGAGGATGGTAGAGGACAGGAAGGCCTGGAGGAACGTTGTCCATGGGGTCGCGATGAGTCAGACACGATTTCGCAACTAAGAAGAATCTAACTTACTTATATAGCAAAAGCCTAAAATGTTGGCTTTACTGGTGAAACCTGAAAATACAAGCAAGAGGATGTAAGATTCAGAGGCTACCATTGTACTACAGGAGACCAGCTGCTGGAAGGCTTGGCATGGAAGGGGATGTAGCTCAGTGGTAGAGCGCATGCTTTGCATGTATGAGGTCCTGGGTTCGATCCCCAGCATCTCCACTTTTTACAACTCCCTCGTGCAGGGAGTGGGGGAAGAAATAACAAAATATGACAGCTAGGTGGCAGCACTTAGCTGGGTCTGGCTGATCTTTGGGAAGCCATAGTCTTTGGGTTGGGCATGAATAGAATAAAATAAAAATAAAAATAAAAATACTATCCTACCCAGGTATTCCTTGATTTACGACCACAAATGAGCCCAACGTTTCTGTTGTTAGGTGAGCTTTGTCCCATTTTACAACCTTTTTGCCTCAGTTTGTTATTTATTTATTTATTTTATTTATTTATTTTATTAGATTTATATCCCGCCCTTCTCCCTGAAGGGACTCAGGGTGGTGAACAGCCGAAAATTAAAATAACATGCAATATAAAAGTTAAGATAATTAAAAATAAATTAAATAAATGGCCTCCCAATTTAAAACCCCTAGCTATACAATTAAAAAACCCATAAAACCTATTCGGGCCAGGCCGGCTTGCTGAAATAAAAACGTCTTCAGGGCCTTACGGAAAGTGCGGAGATCCGGAATCAGCCGTATTCCGGGAGGTAGCTTGTTCCAGAGGGCGGGTGCTCCCACAGAGAAGGCTCTCTTGTTAAGTGAATCACTACAATTGATAAGTGAACAACTGTGGCAAGGAAGGTCGTACGCACTTAACAAAGGTTAACTTAATTTAACATTTGTTAAGTGAGTTTATCTCCATGTCACGACAGGAGATTCATTGGTGGAAGGATGAATGAGAGATGTCCACCCATCATCATCATCTTTTTTTTTAACCATCCCGTCCCGCCAGGTACCATTTTGAAGACATTGCGGGCAGCGCGGCCAATTCGGAGATTTTGAGCCAAGGACAGTTTGCGCCCGCTCTTCTGGCATTTGAAGGCTGCAGCAGCGCCTGGCAACTCACTGGCCGCCAGGAGGTCGCTAAATTCAACGAGGAGGTGGGTGGCGAGGTTACCTATTTCCGAAGTGTGCCCGGCCAGTTGGTCGGCCTTGGTCCGAACATTTTTCTGCAACGAGGGTGGTTTTGCAGGTTGAACCACCTGGGGAGGAAAAAGGGGCATATAATACACACACACACACACACACACACACACACACACACACACACACACACAGAGTCCTCAACTTAGGACCATTGGTTTAGTGACTGTTTTAAGTTAACGACAGCACTGAAAACGACCGTTTTTCTTTTCTTTTTTTCTTTTTTTAAAATAATTTTTATTGAGTATTTTACATTTTAAAGCCAAACACACAATAGCAAAAGAAATCAAGAAACAAAAACAAAAAAACAAAAACACACGTACACCAGACGTTAAAATACAATACTAACAACAGATATATACAATTTTACAACTTTCTGCACTGACTTTTGTCTTTACTCTTAGCTTTTATCCTCCCGCTCCTTCTCTTTATTTTTAAATATTCATAATTAACTTTTGTTAGCAGGATCATTATTTACATTTATATCCAGTATGTTAATATCTAATTTCACTTTATATTCTTATTTCTTAATTTGATTTCTGTTTTCCAACCATGTATAAAACCTATTCCACGCTTTATAATAATCCGAGTCTTCTCTTTCTTTGATCTCCATCGTTGATTTATCCATTTTGGCGCATTCGAAGATTTTCTTTATTATTGTTTCTTCCGGTGGTGTATTGGTCGACTTCCACATTTGCGCTAGAGTAATTCTGGCTGCCATTAGAATATGCAATATAATATAATAGAGACTTTTTTCCATTTTTCTATCAATTATTCCCAGGAGGAACATCTCTGGTTTAAAATCCTATCTTTTGGAATGTAATCACTTCCAACCACCCTTTAATTTTATACCAAAATGTCCTCACCTTAGGGCACATCCACCACATGTGGTAGTATGTCCCTAGTTTGTGACCACATCTCCAACATTGGGGTGAAAACGACCGTTTTTCATACTTATGACCGGTTATGGCATCCCTGTGGTCGAATGTCTATGGAGATGCTCAGTTCTTCAGGTCATGGTTGTCCCAAAGGTCCTTTTTTTCAAAGAGGCAACTGGACTTTTTGGTTTTTTTTCTTTGAAGACATTTCTCTTCTCATTCAAGAAACTTCTTCAGCTCTGACTGGACGGTGGGGAATGGAAGGATTGATACTCCTTGCAGACAGCTGGTTATTTGCGTTCTTTTAGACAGTCGTTGAGGCCACTTGGAGTTTGTGTGTCCTCAGGGTCACCTGAGTAGTGCAAATGGGTGTGCAGCCTTCTTGAAAACTGCTGAAAGGACAGTGTTGTTGACTGTTGACAGAGGGTTGTTCCATTTTGACGTTGATCATCGGTTGAAAGAGGGGTCAAAGAGGCCATTGGTGTCAAAATGGAACAGCCCTCTCCCAACAGAGGGGGGAGCGATACGACATCATCTATCTCCAATCTACAACACAGTCCTTTCAATGGTTCCAAGATGGCTTCTGTGGGAAACGGGTCCAAATGGCTCTTTGCGTGTCGAGTGCTGATGCCGGTACTTGCCACCTCCAGAAGAGGCAAGTACAGGGCCGCTTCACTCCTGCTCTGGAATATGGAGTGAGTCTCCATCTGTTGCCGTTGCCTTTACCTTCTCAGGCAAGGAGTGACTGGGAGGGCGAGGTGCAAAGCTAGCTGGCTAGCAGGGAGCCACAGCAAGGGGCCCAAAGAGCCGCATGCGGCTCCAGAGCCGCAGGTTGCCGACACCCAGATTAGACAGAAGGGGCCTTGCTTGGCTTATATAAGAGAATCGAACAATGTGGTGAGGTCCCGTTTCAGTGAATATGCCCTTTTTTAAAGAAGAGGTGCTAGCCCTCATGATGTCGAAAGCCGGCTTTCACCCTCCATCAGTATAAAATGGGAGGCTTCACTTAGGCCTGATTGATTTCTTGTTCCTGTTTTCTGGTCCGCAGGCCAAAAACGATGTGTGTGTGCATTTAGTGCTACTCCGCCTCCCCCAGTACAGAACGGATCTGCTTGTCACCTTCAATGACCCCACCTGGATTAAGTGAGTGTGCCTTAATTCTCTCTTCTGCCTGTTGCAAGGTTATAACCACTAACTGTTCTGGGGAAAGGAGAGAAAAGGACGGGATAAATTGGAGGATTGAGAATTAAGAATGTGTGTGTGTGTGTGTGTGTGTGTCCTTGTGGTGCTTGCCTCCCACTCAAAAAGTTGAAAGTTCAATCCTAGGTAGCGGCAGATATTTTTTCAGGGCACGACGAGAAAAAAAATATCTGCTGGGAACCTCCCATGGCATCAGGAAGGGCATCCGGCCAGTAAACGCTCAACTCCATCCAGTCACCCCAACTCTACCCTGAATTAAAGGATTACACATCCATTAAAAAAAAGGAGTGAAAATTAAGAATATTCTTGAGGCGGAGAAATTCTGACTTCTGCTTTTTGAGAGCCATCCCTATTAAATGCATCCTTGGCTCAATTTGAGGAGTTGAGGGTGTTGAAAAGTTGCGCAATCTTAAAATAAACCTTTTGAATTGCCACTCTCTTCTCCCTCCAAATTGTTCTCAACTTACAACCATTCGTTTAGCGATGGCTCGAAGTTACAGCGGCACGGAAAAAAGTGATTTAGGACCGTTTTTCACTTAGAACCGTTGTAGCATCCCTATGGCCACGTTATCAAAATTCGGGTGCATGGCAACTGGTTCATATTTACGACGGTTGCAGTGTCCCCGGGTGGGTCACGTGACCCCCCCTTTACCAACTTCTGACAAGCAACAGGGATGGGGAAGCCAGTTTCACTTAACAATCGTGCCACTGACTTTAACTATGGCAGTGATTTGCTTAACGACGGTGGCAAGAAAGGTCGTAAAACGGGGCAAAATTCACCCACAGGACAAAAATTTGGGGTTCAATTGTGGTCATTAGTCCAGGATTTAAGTCCAGGGGTGAGATTCGGAAGAACCGGATGCTAATTTTACATCTGGTTTGCCAAACTGGTAATTGCAAGGACTGGCTGGCCCCTCCCACCCCGCCCTGCCCCTCCCAGGAGTTTCCATGCGGCCTGTTTTGGATGCCAGGTAAGTGCAGCACCCGCGTGGAGGCTCTGGGAGGGCAAAAAACGGGCCTCCCTGAAGTTCTGGAAGTCTGAAAACAGGGCTGTTTTTGCCCTCACTGAGGCTCGAGAAAAGCCTATGGAGCCTGGGGAGGGCAAAAAACAGGCCCATTTCTGGCCTTCGGAGCCCAGGGGAGGTTTTGGAACACAATTTTGCGATTCTGCCCTGTGATGACCCAATTCTTTTTTTTCCTCTCTCTTTCTCTCTCTTTCTTTGAGGCAGCCCTCTAAGTACCAGCGCTGTGCAAAATGCAGAGGTCCCCTTGGCACTCTCTCGACCGCCTTGGACGGTGGAACATTTCCACGCTTTTGTGTGTAGCTTGCGGCTCCTGGATCCTGGTCTGTTCGGTTAAAACAGTTCTCTCGTCTACATTTGCCAGAAATCCAGCTTCGCTCATGCGTGGCTGTGATGCCGGAGCCGTTTGGTTTGGAGGCCTTCAAATGAGCACAGCGGCTGTGGTACATGGATCTTTTTCCTTCATCCCCAGATGGCGGAAAGAAGAGATGGGCACTGAATCCAAAGAATGTTCTCTTGGCAAAAAGCAAGCTTGGCAACCTACTTAGCTTTAGGGTTGCATTAGACTAGTGTTTTTCAAATTTGGTGACTTTTAAGTTGTGTGGACCAGTGTTTTTCAAAGTTGGCGACTTTTAAGACGTGTGGACTTCAACTCCCAGAATTGAAGTCCACATGTCTTAAAAGTCACCAACTTTGAAAAAATACTGCATTAGACTGTAGGAAGTGTAATTTTACTCACCTCTCCAGCTATTTCCTGATGTCCTCCTACGTGTGATACGTGCAAACTGGGATTACCTACCATTCGCTAGTTTGCGATTTACAACTCAAAAATTTTTTTTTACACCTCTCAGTAATGGAAGGAGCACGAACCCCAGAAATAATTGCACCTCCAGCGAACCGGCAGAGATATTTTTTATTTGGAGTAGCCGTTTAAGTTCTAGACACGCACCGGTGACTTCCTCGCCCTCGAACGATTAAGAAAAAAAACGTAAAAAGCAGAAGGAAATTTGCCGCAAGCAAAACTTCTTCCTTCCTTCCTATTTTTCCTTCCTTCAAATTCCGTCGCTCCCAAAAAGCTTTACGCATTTTGTCGTGAAATTTGGGGTCGTTTCCAAGTTGAGTTTCCTCAACCGTGTTCTTGTGCATCAAGCGACACTGAGGCCAACGTGGAGCTGGTTTTAAAAAAAAAGATCAACCTGTGAAAATATAGTGGGGTGGTTTTTTTTCCAAAGGTGTAAAACACTTAAAAATCTCATACGTCATGCTTTGCGTGCATGTATCATCTCTTAGCACCAGCAGTGCTACGTCCAATGGAAACAGAGTTTACTGTGTGGATTGGAGTCCTCAATTACAGTGAATGCCTTTCTCCCTTTTACGTGGATCTTTTGTGCTTCAGGTCTGCTGCTTGATTAAAATAAACGCAAACTTCAACAAAAGCTTTACCTACCTATCTGACATTAAAATTCTTGTGTCCGTTTGCAACGTTTGGTGCGAAATGTTGGGTGTGTTCAGGGGTGTGATTCAGCCGGTTTAGGCAAACCAGATGCTAATTTTACATCTGGTTTGCTGAACCGGTAGTTCCAAGGACTAACTGGCCCTGCCCCTCCCAGGAGTCTCCATGCAGCCCGTTTTGGATGCCAGGTAAGTGCGGAGACTCTGAGAGGGCAAAAAACGGGCCTCCCAGAAGTTCCGGAAAAGGGCCCGTTTCCAGGCTCCGGAGCCCAGGGGAGGCCATTTTTGCCCTCCCGGAGGCTCGAGGAAAGCCTATGGAGCGTGGGGAGGGTGAAAACACACACACCCCCAATCGTGGTGCAGGAGGCCGAATAGGTCACGCCCACCATGGCCACCTCCACCCAGCAACCGGGCAGAGAACCGGTTGTTACAATTTTTGAATCCCACCCCTGGGTGCGTCGTAAGGCAAAGATTTTTGAATCGGTGTACCTCAAACGGCTGATTTACAGAATGTGTCCCAAATCTTGCCCCGTCTCTTATCATTTTCTAGGATGGCCAAATGATGTCCTCTTTGTTAGCAGGACATCATTTTGCAAGGAAATCACAGCCGGATGTTAGATTGAGAGGCAAAACCTCTCCGGAAGGAGAGAGTTGGTAGAGATGATTCATGTGACTCTGGAGAAGCACTCCTCGTGACCAGACCGTGGAAACTGCCATTTTTTGTGAGTGGCCACTGAGTGGAGTGACTGGGAGTTGCGGCGCAGAATTTAACAAATGCTAAACTGAATTGAGCCCCGTTTCTTCAATCGGTTTCTTCCTCTGCATATTGGAAGAGATTTAAGACCCTTCAGACCAGTAAGGTTTTACTGTATTTGTCGGCGAGTTTCTCCTCCTTTAAAGGATGACATCAATTTGAATTTTGTTTTTTTAAAAGAATTAACATTTTGAAAATATATAGGTAGCAAAACCTTAAGTATTTGGATTTGGGGAAAGTTAGTGAAGGATTAAGGAGGCGGAGGGATTTGGAATGATAGCCTTGAATGAATGGGGTTTTTTTGTCATGGGAAGATGCGAATTTATTTCCTGTTTTCATGATAAGGAGGCCTTGAAGATTAAACAAGAACAGTTTATGATATGCAGACTTAAACTCCCAGAATTCCACAGCTAAAATGGGAGTTAGTTGATATGTTTTCCCTGACCTGCCTGGCAATTTACCCTCCCTTCCCTTTCTTCTTTCCCTTCCCTTCCTTCCTTCCTTTCCTTTCCCTTCCTTTCCCTTCCCTTTCTTCTTTCCTTTTCTTTCCCTTCATTTCCTTTCCTTTCCCTTCCTTCTTTCCTTTCCCTTCCTTTCCTTCTTTCCTTTCCTTTCCCTTTCCTTTCTTTTCTTTCCTTTCCCTTCCTTCCTTTCCTCTTCCTTCCTTCCCTCCTGCTGCATCAAGTTTATACTTCCTGGTCCCTTTTCTGTTGAATTAATAAAAATAAAAATATAAATGGACTCTGCACAAGGTGGAGCTAATCACAAGAATTGGGAAGGAGGCGTGAGAGAGGTGCCGCATGGTTCAGAACAGCTCAGGAATGTCGTGCAGGGAATGTGCGAGAGGTGCTGTGGAGGTCCAGAAGGGTGCAGGGGTGTGCAAAAAGTCAGATGGGGTGCCCGGGGACGTGGTATGGGTCGGGAAGGCTGAACAGGGGTGCAGGACACATGCCTTGAGATTGATTTCGCATGCAGAATTGCAGCGCGGCTAAGAGTGTGCGGCGGTACATGAGTGGCCAGTGGGGTGGGAGCCCAGAGGGACGATGGGTGTTGTGTGAGTTGGGGGAGACTTACCTGAACAACTTGTGACTTACCTTTCTGGCTTTACCGTTGCCGAAGGTGTCAGGGAGTGTTGGAAAGGACAATGACTCGATTGCGGTGCTGCGACTGAAAACGGCCACACAAATTTTGTCAAATTTCAATTCCCAGTCCTACGGGGCCCAGGTTTTGGACACAATTCTGTATGTTACCCCATTTCAGGTACGTCGATTCAAAAAATGGTTGACTCCGTAACGCACCATTTTACCCAACTGAAAGTTTACAAACAGATCTGATAAGGTTTAATAGCACGTGGATATTGATAAGGGGGGAAACGGGAGCGAGAAATCGAAAAGAGCAGGATGGCACTCTAGTGCCACCTAGAGGCTGGATTAACAAGAGCAGGCGAGCCCTAACACTAGGCCAGTGGTGGGTTGCTACCGGTTCTGCCCAGGTTCGGGCGAATTGTTAGCGACAGGATTTGAATCCCATTACTGCTGTAGGCCTATTTGGTTGCCATGGAAAAACAGTTTGAACTCAGGCTGCCCCTCGCCACCTTTACAGAGGCCTTATAAGTTTGCAAACCGGGTAGAAGTGACCCAATGGAGTCCCCCAGAAAGCTTTTTAGGGGGTCCTCCTACGTAGGTGGGACCCAGAGGCCATTTACCAAGCTGACAGCAGTCCATCTTCTGCAGTGGAAAAAATGGCGCTTCACTATAGAATGGGCCAGGTGTGTTCCGGCACAAGTGTCAAGTCGGGAAGAGCTTCTGCATGATGCGTTGGCTCCTCGATCCAGAAGTTAGGATTACGGTATCATTGTTCCGGGCAGGAGAAAGAGTTGCACGTTAATTTTTCTCCCCCCATCTGTAAGCGAAGTAAGAAAGGGGGACCCAGAAGTGAGAACGGCCAAAAAAACAAAGCAACGAGGAATGGGCCGCCAATATCTTTCTCTGCCCAGTAAGAAATCGATGCCGCCTGCTGGCATCGGATCTCTTGAGACTAGCTTGACTGACAGCGAGGTCCGGGCTACCCCTGCCCTGAGGTATGTCATGATGTGCAAATTGGGGCTTGGCCATTCCCCCCCCCCTTACGAGCGGCTTCACTTCTGCAGCCAGCGGAAGTTGACTTGGCGGATCTGATCCCAGAAGAGAAGGCTGAGGATGGTGTGCGGCCCGATGCGGAAGTATGAAGCCCCCACTCCTTTGAAGGCTCCCCAAAAGCCCTCCATGCGGATGGTTTTAGCCAGGCAGTCTAAAAGTCCTTTGTACATCATGCCCTGCGGTATAAAGAAAAGGAAACCATGAAGAGATCAAGCTCACCGACGAATTAAAAGGTAAAGGCTCCCCTCGCACATATGTGCTAGTCGTTCCCAACTCTAGGGGGCGGTGCTCATCTCCGTTTCAAAGCCGAAGAAACCAGCGCTGTCCGAAGACGTCTCCGTGGTCATGTGGCCGGCATGACTACACGTCAAAGGCGCACGGAACGCTGTTATCTTCCCACCAAAGGTGGTCCCTATTTTTTCTACTTGCATTTTTTTTTACGTGCTTTCGAACTGCTAGGTTGGCAGAAGCTGGGACAAATCACGGGAGCTCACCCCGTTATGTGGTACTAGGGATTCGAACTGCTGAACTGCCGACCTTCCGATCAACAAGCTCAGCGTCTTAATCACTGAGCCACCACATCCCAGTGAATTAAGAGCACCCCAATTTTCTCGAGTTACCCCTCGTTTTCAATGTCCCATTCTCCCAGCCTTAGGTTTTAGAAATCTTGCTTCCTTGTTTTTTTAGTTTTTTTTTAAATGAACAAACCCATCAGTAGGTTGTTGCAAAAGGATGAGGAGATGAATTCAAGACAGGCACTCCTCGAATTACAACGGTTCATTTAGCGACGTGCTTTGGCAGCGCAGGTACAGTTTGGAAGATTTAAAACTTTAAAAAAAGGAGGGATCGAGGAAGGGTTGACAGCGAATCTGTGTCTGAAAAAAGGTTAAAATCATGTCAACTGGACCAGAGTTTATTTTTCTGAAGGGTCTGGTTACTCAGCCAAGTAACTTCATCAGTTGAATTTTTTTAAAAAAATGGGGAGAAACCCCTGCAGTTGGTGTGAGTTGGTACATTCAATTCTGGCCCGGTGATGAAATGCTACCGATTTGAACCAGTTCACCCGAACTGGTAGTAATAAAAGCTACCGGTTCGAGAGAAATGGTAGTAAAAAAATGCTAAAATAAATAAGTAAATAAATTTTTTAAAAAATTATTTTGACTGATGAAGTTACTTGGATGAGTAATGAAACGTCTCCAATTAACAAACTTTGGTCTAGTTTTGCCATGATTTCAACCTTTTTAAGGTACTTTTGGCCTGGATGATTGAATTTTCATTGACGTACAGCGAAGCTGTGGAGTTAAGCAACTTGTCTAAGGCAGGGGTCTCCAACCTTGGCAACGTTAAGACTTGTGGACTTCAACTCCCAGAATTCTTCAGCCAGCTGCCTGAGGAATTCTGGGAGTTGAAGTCCACAAGTCTTTTTTTTTTAAAGTTTTTTTATTAATCATTCAAAATTAAAAACATCGGACATAGATATGACATCACTGGTTCTAAATATCTTTCAACACTTCAAACTAATACAAATTATGTTAAAGTTAATATTATAATATAATTCTTTAACCTTATACGTTACTTACACATAACATCATACTATCTATATCATATTTCTACACAATTATACATACTTGTCTATTAATCTATACCTGTACCTATTTATGCAATACACCCTTGTCTCGGCTATCCTTCTTTTGTCTAGCCATTCGTAAAAATTTTTCCAGATTATATAATACTGTGTTTCACATTTATTCTTGAGCTCCAAGATAAGTCTCTCCATTTCTGCACAGTCAAGAATTTTTAGTAATATTTCCTAAAAAGAGAAAGATACCCCAACTGAAGAGGAAATATTAACTCCACAAGTCTTAATGTTGCCAAGGTTGGAGACTCCTGGTCTAAGCAACCCCTGAAACTAATGGGGTGAATGACTCAGGTGGAAGTCAGGAGTTGGGTGTCCAATTTAATTGAACCCCAACTCCAGGCAATTTACAGGCAGTCCTCAATTTACGACCATAATCGAGCCCAAATTGTGGGTTGCTAAGCGAGACCGTTGTTAAGTGAACTTTGCCCCATTTTACGACCTTTCTTGCCGCACTTGCTAAGTGACTCACCGCAGTTGTTAAGTGGGCAGCATGGTTCTTAAGTGAATCTGGCTTCTCCGTTAATTCTGCTTGTCGCAAACGTGACCTTAGGACAAGGGCAACCGTCGTCAATATGAGCCAGTGTCTGAATTTTGATCACGTGACTTTGGAGATATGCTGCAGCGGTCGTACGTATGAAAAAATGGGCCTTAAGGCACTTTTCCCCCCCCAGTGCTGTTGTACTTCAAACGGTCACTAAATGAATGGCGGTCTCAAAGGTGCTTTGAGGTGGACTTTCTGGTTTTCCTTTGAAGACGTTTGGCTTCTCATCTAAGAAGCTTCTTCAGTTCTATAATCTTCAGAACTGAAGAAGCTTCTTATTGTGTTTCCCCGAAAATATGACCTGCCCTAAAAGTCCTAGCTTGATTTTTACACGTGCGCCCAATATAACATAAATTATTTCAGCTTCTACCCTCAAAATGACGCTATAAAGCACTGCACACCAGAACAATTAGACACAAGGAGTTTTTTTCCCGAATGCCATCACTCTGCTAAACAAATAATTCCCTCAACACTGTCGAATAATTTACTAAGACTGTATTACTATTCTTCTTCTTTTCCTTACTAGTATCTATCTCTCCACTTATTACTATAACCATGTTTCTTGTATCTTTCAATTTATATTGTTTTTATTTGTTTCCTAGTATGATTTGATAGCTTATTAGTAATGCTGACCATCCCTAAGTGTTGTATTTTTTGATTCTTGATGAATGTATCTAATTCTCCTTATAAAAAAAGAAATTTAAATTTTGTATGTGATGTTTTTATTCTTGGCTGTTCACCGCCCTGAGTCCAGTAGGAGAAGGGCAGTATAAAAATCTAATAAAAATAAAATAAATAAAATAAATAAATTATGTACACTGAGAGCATACACACCTAAGACAAATTCCTTGTGTGTCCAATCACAGTTGGCCAATAAAGAATTCTATTCTATTCTATTCTATTCTATTCTATTCTATTCTATTCTATTCTATTCTATTCTATTCTATTCTATTCTATTCTATTCTATTCTATTCTATTCTATTCTATTCTATTCTATACAAATAATTTCCTCAACACTGTCAAATTAGTTACTAAGTCTGCATTACTATTAATCTTCTCATCGTTCCTATCACCCATCTCCTCCCAATTATGACTGTATGACTGTAACTGTGCTGCTGGTATCCTTAAGATTTATATTGACTGTTTCCCTATGACTATCGTTAAGTGTTGTACCTTATGATTCTTGACGAATGTATCTTTTCTTTTATGTACTCCGAGAGCATATGCACCAAGACAAATTCTTGTGTGTCCAATCACACTTGGCCAATAAAGAATTCTATTCTGTTCTGTTCTGTTCTGTTCTGTTCTGTTCTGTTCTGTTCTATTCTATTCTATTCCCTATCCCCCCCAAAATAAGTCCTAATTAAGACCCCACCCACTCTAGGGTGCACAGATAAAAATTAAGCTAGGGTGGGAATGGGGAGGTGGAGGCCGAGCTGCCCTACTACTTACCTTCGGACAGTTGCAGCCAGGTCTCACACACCCCGACACCTGCCATGTGGGCCCATTTCTTCTGCAGCCAGCAAGGCTTTGCTGATCTGGAGCTCTGTTATCGGCTACAGAGGCCTTCAGGAAAGCCTTGCCGGCTGCAGAAAAAGTTCCTGAAGGCCTCTTGAGAATGAAAAGGAGGCCGGGGGCAACGTACAAGTGAGGTGAATCGGTGGACGACATCCCCCACTCCCTCCAAAAATAAGACCTGGTGCTTTTGGTGGGGGAAAAAAATACAAGACAGGGTGTTATTTTCGGGGAAACACAGGTAGCTGAGAAGTGAAACGTCTTAAAGGAAAAACAAAGGAAGTCCAGTTGCCTCTTGAAAAAGCACCTTTGAGACAACCATGACGTGGAGGACTGAGAATCTCCATAGACATTTAAATGAATGGCTATAAGTTGAGGACTGTTCTGTGTTGCCATCTTTTCCTTTCGTCCACCTAATCACAAGGGTTCCGGCTTCCTCCACATCCTCTCCTTTCTTCCTATTTCCTACCTGGCCATCGGGTCCAACCGGTTGGTTGTAAAGGCGGGTGCTGGCCACATCAAAAGGTGTCATGGCGATGGCCACAACGAAGCTGCTCGTCATCCCGGCGCTCAAGGCAATCAGCCAGCTGTCTTTGGGGAAGATCTGGAGGAAGAGGAGAGAACAAAAGGCTAGAAGCCACCTGTCAGGGTTCTGAAGGATGCCCTAATTAAATGAGCTTCGAGCCAAGCTTCAAAAGAAATCCAGTTATTTATTAGGAGCTTCATGTCAGCACATTCCAAGTGAAGCCAACTCTGACCCCACATAATTTACAGCTGACACTGTTTCCCCCCCTCGCCCCAGGGTGTGTCATCAGTCACATTCGCCAAGGGTTGTAGAGATCACTCCCCTCTGGCTGCTGTGGGTAACCCTGGGAGACAGCCTTGAGAGAGATATGTCTAGAATGTGCTTCTGTTTTTGGCTGCTGTGCTGCTTCGCCATTTTCCCATCCCCCTTGCATATGGCAACTCGAGAGCAGGCCAGGGATGCTTTCTGAGTTGACACCAACGAAGTTACGTCCTCGTTCTATTCTATTCTAATTATATTCCATTCCACTTCACTGCATTCCATTCCATCTATTCTACTCTACTCTACTCTACTCTATTCATCCAATCCCATCCCATTCTCTATTTTATGCCATTCTATATTCTCTGCTCCATTCTGCCTGCAAATCCGCAGTTTGGACTAAAGCCCTGTTGCCATTTTGTCTCTTCTGCCATGACCAGCCTAAATTTAAACTTGTAGCTCTCCTTGGAATAAAGAGTAAGTTGATGCCATGCATGCATGCATGCGGGAAAAAAAAATTAACTACAAATCCATCTTCTTAAGCTCCGGTGCTGTATTAATAGCCATTGGATTAGAAACACATTTAATACTCAAGAGTTGGAAAGAATAAGGAGGAAGTGACCATAAATTTGGCAAGAAAACAAGAGTATATTGGGGTATTGCTCCCACAATTTTATGTATTTTATTTTAGTTTTATCCTGCCTTTATTATTTTTTTATAAATAAACTTGAGGCAATGAATATACCTAATACTGCTTCCCGGTGGTGGGATTCAAATAATTTAATAACTGGTTCTCTGCCCTAATGACCGGCTGGGTGGGCATGGCACCCGGCCTCCTGCATCCCCCCCCGGGAGTAAAAATGGGCTGCGGGGGGGGGGGTATCACACGCCCGCCCCCCGCCCCGTTTTGGGCCTAGTAGGCCTCCCTGCACTTACCTGGGAGCCAAAACGGGGCACAAGGAGCACTATTTCGGCAATATTCGGATGCAGTTAGAACTAATCCCACATAGATTTACGTTCCCTATGACCCTGTCTCTCCCCTCCTCTCTGGCCATGTCATAAATCACATTCTCCAATTAACCACTCTGGCTGGCTGTGAAATCCAACACCTTCCTTCTGATTGCGGTCAGGAAGAATGTTTGGAATGCACTTCAGTTAGGGAAATCAATCAGCTCTATCAGTTCTCCCTCCCTCCTGCTCATGGCAACTTGAAAGCTTTGCAAGTTGACATTGACTTTTGGAAGGGGCGGGGAGGGGGGGGGGAGGGGGGGGGAGGGGCCAGCCAGCAATTTAACAACCGGTTCAGCCGAAGTGTTGCGAACCGGTTGAATCCCACCACTGCTCCTTCCTCCTCCTATTTTCCCCAATACAACAATTCAGTGAGATGAGCTGTGTTAAGAGAGAGAATGACTGGCTCAAAGTCATCCAGCTGTCTTTCGTCCCTAAAGTGGAACTAGGACTCACAGTCTCCTGGTGATTGGCCCAAGGTCACCCAGTTGGCTTTCATTCCTAAGGCCGAACTAGAACTCACCGTATCCTGGTGATTGGCCCAAAGCCAGCTGACTTTCGTGCCTAAAGCGGAACTAGAACTCACGGTCTCCAGCTTGGTGCTTTGACGACTAGACCAAGATCAAATGCATATCCCAATTTTACTTCTCCCTTGGATCACAGATTTATGTCTAGTCCAACCCTACACCATTTCTGACAGATGGCAGTCCACTCTCTTCTTGAAAGCTTCCAGTGATGAAGCTCCCACAACTTCCGACAGCAAGCTGTTCCATGGGTTGATTGCGCTCACTGTCAGAAAATTTCTCCTCATTTCCAGATTGAATCTCTCCTTGTTTAGTTTCCATCCATTATTCCTTGTCTGGTCCTCAGGTGCTTTGGAAAATAACTTGACCCCTTCCTCTCTGTGGCAGCCCCTCAGATATTGGGAACACTGCTATCATGTCTCCCCTGGTCCTTCTCTTCACTAGACTAGCCATGCCCAGTTCCTGCAAGCATTCTTCATATGTTTTAGCCTCCAGTCCCCTAATCATCTTCGTTGCTCTTCTCTGCACTCTTTCTAGGAGTTTCAACATTTTTTTTTTATAGTGTGGTGACCATAACTGGATGCAGTATTCCAAGTGTGGTCTTACTAAGGCTTTATAGAGTGGTATTTGTAATTCACTTTATCTTGATTATATCCCTCTGTTAATGCAATTTAGGATTGTATTGGCTTTTTTGGCTGCCGCCGCACACTGCTAGCTCATATTTAACTGGTTGTCCACCAAGACTCTAAGATTCCTCTCTCAGTCACTGCTATTAAGCCTGGCTTCACCCAGTCTGTATGTGTACTTTTGGTTTTTCTTGCCTAAATGTAAGACTTTACTGTTCTCTACATTGAATTTCATTTTGTTAGATATCATCACAACCGATCAGATAGGATCAAACAGACTCTAGACCCACCATCCCAAATGCAAGTTTTTTTCTATTGTAACTCCTGTAGCTTTTTCAAAGCAAGCAAAGGAAACCATCGTACCTCGAGGTTGTTGAAGAACTGTTTGGAAAAGGAGAAGGTACATAGCTGCGTGGATGAACCGACCATGACTCGGGGCACGGAAGAAATGGCACCACGCCACAGCCCTAATACACCGTGTTCTTTGTGGATCCCACATAACGCATGGAACATTCCCTAGGCAGACAACAGAAAAGGACTATTAACGTTTAGGAGCATCCATGTCTATAGTCATCATCTCGTTCAACCGATTGGAAGTCGTCCACTGAAATATTTGGACCGCTTGAAGTCAGGTGCGAGCGGGATTTGAACTCTTCTTGACTTGACAAGACCACCCTGCAGATGTCATGGAAGAAATCACTTTGTCTCCAAGACAAAGAACACTAAACACAGAATAATGGAGTTGTTAGGGACCTTGGAGATCTTCTAGTCCAACCCTCTGCTCAACCAGGAGACCCTATCCCATTTCAAAGAAATGTCTATCCAAACTCTTCTTAAAAACCTACAGCAATGGTGCACCCACAACTTTCGGAGGCAAGCCATTTTGCTGATTGACAGTTCTCATTGTCAGGAAATTTCTCCTTAGTTTTAGATTGGATCTCTCTTTAATGATCTTCCAACCCATTGCTTCTTGTCTTGCCCTCAGATGCTTCGGAGAAGAAAGAAAGAAAGAAAGAAAGAAAGAAAGAAAGAAAGAAAGAAAGAAAGAAAGAAAGAAAGAAAGAAAGAAAGAAAGAAAGAAAGAAAGAAAGAAAGAAAGAAAGAAAGAAAGAAAGAAAGAAAGAAAGAAAGAAAGAAAGAAAGAAAGAAAGAAAGAAAGACAAACATCTTCTAAAATCTAATCCCAGTCCTATTTCTGCAAACAAGTCAGTTTCATTGCTATTCATTCCTGGCTAAACTCTACCTCAAAAATTCTACCTAGTTCACGAAAATTATATATAGGCCCCTTTATGTGTATAAAAATCTTGGTACATAAAAATCTTGGTTTACGTAGGAAGAATCTGGCTAAAGAGAAATACACATAAAGGCCTACGAAAAGAAAAGAAAACAAATACTGTACCTTTACAGGAGGGATACATGGGATGAGGGTGTGGCTAACTGATGAGGACTAATAAGTCCGAGTGCAGAGTGCTTTCTGGCTGCCAGAAAAAAAAGCCTAGAAACTAGTGGATTGTGATTTCACTGAACTAGGGCTGCATAAAAATCTTGGTTTACGTAGGAAGAACCTGGCTAAAGAGAAACATCCCATGTTTCTCTTTAGCATTTAGGCTTATATACTGCTTCACAGTGCTTTACAGTCCTCTCTAAGTGGTTTTACAGAGTCAGTCTATTGCCCCCAACAATTTGGGTCCTCATTTTACCCACCTCGGAAGGATGGAAGGCTGAATCAACCTTGAGCCGGTCAGGATCAAACTCCTGACAGTGGGCAGAATTAGCAATAGCGCTTAGACTTATATACCACTTCACAGTGCTTGACAGCCTTCTCAAAGCCGTTTAGTCAGGATATTTGCCCCCAACAATTTAGGTCCTCATTTTACCGACCTTGGAAGGATGGAAGGCTGAGTCAACCTTGAGCCTGGTGAGATTTGAACTGCCACATTGCAGTCAGCTGGCACTCAGCAGAAGTAGCCTGCAGTACTGCACTCTAACCACTGCACCACCGTGGCTCAAGGGGGAAGCCAAATTCACTCGGCAAACGTGTTACTAAATTAACAACTGAAGAGATTCACTTAACCAATGTGCAAGGAAGGTTATAAAATGGGGCAAAAAAATTCACTTCGTAAATGTTTCGCTTAGCGACAGAAATTTCAGGCTCAATTGTGGTCATAATTTGAAGACTACCCGAATTTGCAAAGGCGCAAAATAGGGACTTGGCCGGGGTGGAAGGCCCAACTTCCGTCCCAGGAGAGAACATTATACACAAATCTTTTTCCCCGAGTAAATCTGCTGTATTTCTTACACCAACCCGGCAACCGGAGATTTCCAGTGTTGAGTTTTGAGAGCAGAGTATTAGTAAGAGATTAGAAGCTGTACATTTTTAAAGATCTGGGAAGCTATTTAGTCCATCTACCTCCCTATTCGTTAGGGCAGACTGGCAGTTTTCCAAGCTCCGGGGCAGGAATAATCAGGGATTGGCCAGAGATGCTGCAGAATCTTCAGACTTAACCTGGTTTGCCTCGGAAATGGTCCCAAATCAGGCTGACGCAGCATGCTTTCTGGCGGAGATTTTTATTTATTTATTTATTTATTTATTTATTTATTTGTTTCCATTTCTATACCGCCCTTCTCCAACAGGACTCAGGGCGGTGACCAGCCAGAGTAAAAAAAAAAACATACAAAATTTAAAAAACAGTTCAAAATGATTAAATATTTTTGGCCGTAATTTAAAAACAACCCAATTTAAAATCAGTTTAAAATTTAACTCAAGCCAGCCCAGCTAGTTGAAATAAATAAGTTTTCAGGGCCCGACGAAAAATCCGGAGGTCTGTTATTGTACGTATCTCTGGGGGGAGGTTGTTCCAGAGGGTGGGCGCCGCCACAGAGAAGGCTCTCCCCCTGGGGTTGCCAGCCGACATTGTCTGGCGGACAGCACCCTGAGGAGGCCCACTCTGTGCGAGCGTACTGGCCGGTGGGAGGCTATTGGTGGCAGAAGGCGGTCTCGTAAATACCCCGGCCCTAAGCCATGGAGCGCTTTAAAGGTGGTCACCAACACCTTGAAGCGCACCCGGAAGACCACTGGGAGCCAGTGCAGCTCGCGCAGGAGAGGTGTCACATGGGAGCGTCCCGTCGCCCCCATAATCCCCTGCGCGGCCGCGTTCTGGACCAGCTGGAGCCTCCGGGTGCACCCCAGGGGGAGCCCCATGTAGAGAGCGTTGCAGTAGTCCAGGCGGGAAGTGACGAGTGCCTGAGTGACTGTGCGTAGGGAGTCCCGATCTAGAAAGGGGCGTATCTCATTTCCATCTCATTTGGCCATCTCATTTCTTCACTCTACTTCCAATCGAGCAAGGCAATGCAAGAATATTTCGAATAGATTGGAGAACAGTATTACCTAGGACAGTGATGGTGAATCTTTTCGGCACGCAAGTGCCCAAATCGGAACACGTGTGCATGTGCACGAATGTGCACATACCAGAGCGCTGGAAACCCGAATACCAGCTCGACGGCGCACGCATGCCTGTTTTTTGGGCGTTTTTTGGGCCGTTTTCAGGCCAGTTTTTGGGCAGAGCCCTCTCAGTGGGCACACGCGCCATCGACAGCTGCTCTTCTGGTTTCCGAAGCGAACATGTGTGCCGGCCAGCTGCTGTTCGCGGATGCCAGAGCGCCAGAAAACAGCCGGCTTTTTGGCCGGTTTTCGGCGCTCTGGCACCGATAAAGACCATCTGGCCAGCGCTCATGTGTGCCAGAAACTAGCTGGGGACAGCACGCATGCCCACAGAGAGGGCTCTGCTTGCCACCTCTGGCACGCGTGCCATAGGTTCGCCATCACGGACGTAGGATGATTGCTTACTACTTCCTGAGCTGAGATTTAAGCAACCGATAACCCGGAGGAATATTAAGTTCGCCCAAGACTTTAATTGAGCTGGCACAGTTTTTGTTTTTATTTATTATTTATTTATGTATCTCTCGCCTTTATTACAAATAACTCAAGGTGGCGAACATATCCAACGCACCTTCCCTCCTCCTACTTCCTGCTCAACAACAACCCTGTGAGGTGGATCGGGCTGATTGGCCTAAAATTGAACAGCTGGCTTTCGTAGCTGAGGCAGAATTAGAACTCACTGTCTCCAGCTTTCTAGCCTATTTCCTGAGCCCAGAGGTGGGGAAACTATGGCCCCTTTATGATTTGTGGACTTCAACTCCCAGAATTCCCGAGGGAACTACGGCCCCTTTATGACTTGTGGACTTCAACTCCCAGAATTCCTGAGGGAACTACGGCCCCTTTATGACTTGTGGACTTCAACTCCCAGAATTCCTGAGGGAACTATCACCCCTTTATGATTTGTGGACTTCAACTCCCAGAATTCCTGAGGGAACTATCATCCCTTTATGACTTGTGGACTTCAACTCCCAGAATTCCCGAGGGAACTATGGCACCTTTATGACTTGTGGACTTCAACTCCCAGAATTCCTGAGGGAACTACGGCCCCTTTATGACTTGTGGACTTCAACTCCCAGAATTCCGGAGGGAACTATCACCCCTTTATGACTTGTGGACTTCAACTCCCAGAATTCCTGAGGGAACTATCATCCCTTTATGACTTGTGGACTTCAACTCCCAGAATTCCTGAGGGAACTACGGCCCCTTTATGACTTGTGGACTTCAACTCCCAGAATTCCTGAGGGAACTATCACCCCTTTATGATTTGTGGACTTCAACTCCCAGAATTCCTGAGGGAACTATCATCCCTTTATGACTTGTGGACTTCAACTCCCAGAATTCCCGAGGGAACTACGGCCCCTTTATGACTTGTGAACTTCAACTCCCAGAATTCCTGAGGGAACTACGGCCCCTTTATGACTTGTGGACTTCAACTCCCAGAATTCCCGAGGGAACTACGGCCCCTTTATGACTTGTGGACTTCAACTCCCAGAATTCCTGAGGGAACTACGGCCCCTTTATGACTTGTGGACTTCAACTCCCAGAATTCCTGAGGGAACTACGGCCCCTTTATGACTTGTGGATTTCAACTCCCAGAATTCCTGAGGGAACTATGGCCCCTTTTATGACTTGTGGACTTCAACTCCCAGAATTCCTGAGGGAACTATCACCCCTTTATGACTTGTGGACTTCAACTCTCAAAATTCCAACTACGGCCCCTTTATAACTTGTGGACTTCAACTCCCAGAATTCCTGAGGGAACTACAGTCCCTTTATGACTTGTGGACTTCAACTCCCAGAATTCCTGAGGGAACTATGACCCCATTGTGACTTGTGGACTTCAACTCCCAGAATTCTTGAGTCAGCATAGCTGGCTCAGGAATTCTGGGAGTTGAAGTCCACAAATCATACAAGGGGCCATAGTTCCCCACCTGGGCATAGACCAAACTGAACTGTTTAATCACTAGACCAAATTTAGATATTTTTTTAAAAGGGGAGGGTGTAGTTTGTAGACAATGCTTTTATTGCTCTTTCATAGACCCAAACAAAAGTGAACAACTGGCCAGGATATCTACAGTAGTTACAAATAGTTCTCGACTTACAACAGCTCATTTAGTGACCGTTCAAAGTTACAAAAAGTTACGGCACTGAAAATAAGTGACTTACGGCCGTTTTTCACAGATACAACCTTTGTGGCATCCCCATGATCACGCGATCAAAATTCAGATGCTGGGCAACTGGTTCATACTTACGACCGTTGCAGCGTCCCGGGGTTGCAACCTTCTGACAAGCAAAGTCAGATTCGCTTAACAACCACATTACTAACTTATCAACGGCGGTGATTCACTTAACAACGATGGCAAGACATATAAAATGGGGGGAAACTCACTTAACGAATTCTCACGTAGCAACATCAATTTTTGGGCTCAGTTGTGGTCGTAAGACGAGGACTACCTATGTTTTTTTTCTCTACAGATAGACCTCAACTTACAGCCATTTATTTAGTTAAAACCACCCTGAAAAAAGTCACTTATGACCATTTTACACACCGCAGCATCCCTCCCGTCACGTGAACAAAATCCCGGATGCTTGGCAACCGGTTCATAGTTATGACGGTGGCAGTGTTCATAGGGTCATCTGATCACCTTTTGCGACCTGCTGACAAGCAAAGCCAATGGGGGGAAACCAGCTTCACTTCACAACTGTGTTACTCACTTAACAACCGCGGTGATTCGCTTAACAACTTTGGCAAGAAAGGTCGTAAAAGGGGACAAAACTCACTTAACCACCATCTCGCTTAGCAACAGATATTTTTGGGCTGTGTGTGTGTGGGTTGTAAGTCAAGGAGTATCTGTATAATAAAATGATTAATCTTTAAGGAGCCATAGATTGCATGTTGTTGTTCTTTGGGTATGCAATTTAGGAGTGCAAACGATGAGATTTTAACAGATTAACAGAGTTGGAAGGGACCTTATAGGTCATCTTCCCAAGGAAGGCCCAAAAATCCCCTGGACTTCCCCTGGAAGTCGGGAAATGGGCTGTTTCCGGCTTCCAGAGGGCTTCCGGGGGAGGGATGGGGGAGGCCATTTTCGCCCTCCCCAGGCTCCAAGAAAGCCCCTGGAGCCTGGGGAGGGCGAAAAAAACGGGCCTACTAGGCCCACCGGTAATCTTTTTGCCGTCGCGTGCCAAAAGTGTGTGTGGGGGGCACTGAATTATGGGTGTGGACACACGTGCTCGCGACGCCCCCCACTGCCCTCGCTTTTGGCACGTGACGGCAAAAAGGTTAGCCATCACTGCCCTATACCCTTTCTGACAGGGAAAATAAATAACATCCTTGCCTTGTATTTTCTGAAATCTAGCTATCTGTTCTGTCCCCGTCCCACACACGCACCCCCACAGACGACCCGGAGTTAATAAGCCACACGACAAAATCTTTGAAGATAAAGCTGGCAGCAACCCAGTGGCTAGCTGCCAATTCAGACTTTACTCACACAAAACAAGGATTAGACTGCAAGCATTCCGATAAAGCAGGCAAAGTTTCAGCAATACAAGGATTAGTCCAAATGCAGTCCGACAAGGCAGGCAAAAATCCAGTAACGCAGAGATCATGGATTATTTCTAGTTTTTGCTCGTCACAAACTGAACCGGCCACCACACCCACATTTATACCCTGTGGGGTGTGGTCGTGACTCAGCTAATCTCTGGCACACCTTCCCCTCTGCTGCACACGCTTCTCCCTGCACCTCTGCCGAGGGTCCAGCCAGCACTTATCTCCTTCGTCACTTTCCACCTGTGGCTGCGGGGACGTGCTTGGCTCTGGGCCTATCTCTTGGCCTTCGGTGTCCTCCGGAGGCATTGCCAGAGAGGAGGGTTCTGGAGAGGGAGGCCTTGCCAACTCCTCTCCCTCACTCTCAGAGTCTGCATCTGTCGATAGCCCAGGCTCAGGCAACGGAGCCACAACACTATCCTATTGGATCTTGAGGTCATACCACCAATGAATATGCTAAGAATACTTCCTGGAAACCATGCCTAGAGAACTGAGTTCTAGGTAACATGACAGCTATAGAAATAATAATGGTTGACGGTGATTTCCATCGCTTGGGAGGCTGCCTCTTCAGCACATGGAAACAGAGGTGGGCCAGATGTTCTTAAAGAGGGCTGGGCGTGCCAGAACAAGCTCCTCCACCAACAATCAAAATTGGGAAAAGATACTATAATTTAGTGGCAGAACAAATCAATAAGTTCAGCCTCTAGCATCTTTGGATAATACTGGGATGGAGGCCAGTGCAGAACTGTGTTCGGTTCTGGATCAGTGATGCAGGAAGGACTATTTCATGGTGAGGTACTTTTCCGTCGTTCCAATTTTGAAAAGGTCTGTAGAGCAGTTCCATTGATTAACTGGTCTCACTGTCAAGAAATATCTCCTTAGTTCTAGGTTTAAGCCAATGTTGAAATCTAAATTTTTTTACTACCAGTTCTGTGGGTGTGGCCTGGTGGGAATGGTGTGGCTTGGTGGGATTGGCAGGGAAAGGATATTGCAAAATCTCCATTCCCACCCCACTCTGGGGCCAGCCAGAGGTGGTATTTGCCAGTTCTCCGAACTACTCAAAATTTTCGCTACCGGTTCTCCGAACTACTCAAAATTTTCACTACCGGTTCTCCAAACTACTCAAACTTTCTGCTACCGGTTCTCCAAACTCCTCAAAATTTTCACTACCGGTTCTCCGAACTACTCAAAATTTCTGCTACCGGTTCTCCAAACTATTCAAAATTTCCGCTACCGGTTCTCCGAACTACTCAAAATTTCCGGTACCAGTTCTCCGAACTACTCAAAATTTCCGGTACCGGTTCTCTGAACTACTCAAAATTTCTGCTACCAGTTCTCCGAACTACTCAAAATTTTCGCTACCGGTTCTCCAAACTACTCAAACTTTCTGCTACCTGTTCTCCGAACTACTCAAAATTTTCGCTACCGGTTCTCCGAACTACTCAAACACTCTGCTACCGGTTCTCCGAACTATTCAAAATTTCCGCTACCGGTTCTCCGAACTACTCAAAATTTCTGCTACCGGTTCTCCGAACTATTCAAAATTTCCACTACCGGTTCTCTGAACTACTCAAACTTTCTGCGACCGGTTCTCCGAACTACTCAAAATTTCTGCTACCGGTTCTCCAGAACCGGTCAGAACCTGCTGGATTTCACCCCTGGTTTGAGCTCTCTTTACTGATCTTTCACCTATTACTTCTTCTTCTTCTTTTTTTGTAATAAGTTTTTATTTTATTTTATAGTATATAAAAACTCCAACTTCAATTGAACAGCGTGTTGTCTGGGTACAACTCATTTTAGGAAGTTAATATTCAAAAGGTTTACAGCAATATTCATCGCATTTATATCAAGATATATTAATACCAATAATAGTCATACTATTCGTTTAACCAAGTGAACACATCTTCCTTGTATCACTGATCCTTTCATATATTTCCCTACTTCCAGCTCCTGTTTTTGTCAGCTAGCCATTGATAAAATAAATCCCAAGTCAAAAAATATTCGGTTTCTTTCTTTTCCTTAATTGTAAGTGTTAGCTTTCCATTTCTGCACATTCGAATATTTTTCTAATCCTGTCTTCTTCTGTTGGGATCTTTTCACTTTTCCACTGTTGTACAAATACTATTCTCGCTGCCATCAATACGTGTAAAATCAGATATACCAGGGGTGAAATCCAGCAAGTTCTGACAGGTTCTGGAGAACCGGTAGTGGAAATTTTGAGTAGTTCGGAGAACCAGCAAATACCACCTCTGGCTGGTCGCACAGTAGGGTAGGAAAGGAGATTTTGCAATATCCTTCCCCCAGGAGTGGGGAGGGAATGGGGATTTTGCAGTATCCTTCTCCTGGAGTGGGGAGGGAATGGAGATTTTGAAGTATCCTTCCCCTGCCACGCCCACCAAGCCACGCCCACCAAGCCACACCACACCCAAGCCACGCCCACAGAACCAGTAGTAAAAAAAAATTGGATTTCACCACTGAGATATACATTCCCTTCTTTCACCCATTACTTCTTGTCCTGCCCTCGTGAGCTTTGGAGAACAGGTCAGCCCCCACTTCTCTATGACAGTATGGGAAGACTGCCATCAAATCACTCTTAGTCCTTCTCTTCGTTACACTTGATTTAGAATCATGAGGACCAGCATCTTCATTTCTCTTTTTTTATATATAATTTTTTTTTTTAAATAATTCCAGAGATCCCGTAAGAAAGACTAAGAAAGTTGAAAATCCTGCAAGCTTGCTGACCGGTAATTTACGGTGACATCCCGAGGAATCAAAAGCTCAGCAAATTACAACTTTCTCACTATTAAGCTACAGGGCAAGATCAGCTTACCTGGTGCTGATACTGGTGTCCTACAGCAATCTCAGACGCTGACTGCGCTTGGAGATGAGTCTTCACCTGGAGAGAGGATTGGAGAAAAGTCATTTTTTCCTAAAGAACAACGTGTCAGGGAGATGCATTCAAAAATAATGTTGATTTGGGTTTCTCCCACCAATGTGTTACCCTCTTCTGAAGCAGCGTTTTTGTTCTATTAATCAGAGGGGTGAAAGGCTCGTGTTCAAAACTGCTTGAATAGAATAGAATAGAATGGAATAGAACAGAATAGGAGTAGAGTAGAGTAGAGTAGAATAAGAATAGAATAATAGAGTAGAATAGAGTAGAGTAGAATAAGAATAGAATAGGATAGAGTAGAGCAGAGTAGAATAGGAGTAGAGTAGAGTAGAATAGGAGTAGAGTAGAACAGAATAGAACAGAATAGGAGTAGAGTAGAGTAGAATAGGAGTAGAGTAGAGTAGAATAAGAATAGAATAGAATAGAATAGAATAGAGTAGAGTAGAGTAGAGTAGAGTAGAGTAGAATAGGAATAGAGTAGAATAGAATAGAATAGAATAGAATAGAATAGAATAGAATAGAACAGAATAGGAGTAGAGTAAAGTAGAGTAGAATAAGAATAGAATAATAGAGTAGAATAGAGTAGAGTAGAGTAGAATAAGAATAGGATAGGATAGGATAGAGTAGAGTAGAATAGGAGTAGAGTAGAGTAGAGTAGAGTAGAATAGGAGTAGAGTAGAACAGAATAGAACAGAATAGGAGTAGAGTAGAGTAGAGTAGAATAGGAGTAGAGTAGAGTAGAATAAGAATAGAATAGAATAGAATAGAATAGAATAGAATAGAATAGAATAGAATAGAATAGAATAGAATAGAATAGAATAGAATAGAATAGAATTCTTTATTGGCCAAGTGTGATTGGACACACAAGGAATTTACGTTCTCACACAGCCAGCCCAGTAACAAATCTGGCCTTCGTAAAAAAAAAAGTACAGGGACAGGTGGACAAAGGAGCAACCAGGCAGCCCCATTTACCCAGCGGTTAGAAGGCAGCCCTGCAAAGCTAGCTCACTGCTCACTCCAGCGGTTCGATTCTGAGCGGCTCAAGGTTGACTCGGCCTTCCAGCTTTCCGAGGTCGGTGAAAATGAGGACACCCCCCCTCCCCCTCGATTGTCGGGGGCAATAGGCCGACTCTGTAAACCGCTTAGGGAGGGCTCTTAGAGCACCGAGAAGCGGTATATAAGGCCAAGGGCTGTTGCTATAGCTATCGGGAAATATTTTGGGTGACTGCTGCTTTTTTCTTTCTTTCTTTTTTTTTTTTTAAAAAAAGCCCACATTGGATTTATTTGCAGAATTCATTCTTTATCCCTGGATTCTGAAAGGCAGAATTCCACCTGGCATGGCATCTCATTCCAGGCAGAAATGAGTTGGGGGGCAATTTCTCTATTATTCTACTCTATCCCAGTAATTCTCAGCATTCTCTATTATTCTATCCTGTCCCAGTAATTCTCAGCATTCTCTATTATTCTACTCTATCCCAGTAATTCTCAGCATTCTCTATTATTCTACTCTATCCCAGTAATTCTCAGCATTCTCTATTATTCTACTCTATCCCAGTAATTCTCAGTATTCTCTATTATTCTACTCTATCCCAGTAATTCTCAGCATTCTCTATTATTCTATCCTGTCCCAGTAATTCTCAGCATTCTCTATTATTCTATCCTATCCCAGTAATTCTCAGCATTCTCTATTATTCTACTCTATCCCAGTAATTCTCAGCATTCTCTATTATTCTACTCTATCCCAGTAATTCTCAGCATTCTCTATTATTCTACTCTATCCCAGTAATTCTCAGCATTCTCTATTATTCTACTCTATCCCAGTAATTCTCAGTATTCTCTATTATTCTACTCTATCCCAGTAATTCTCAGCATTCTCTATTATTCTATCCTGTCCCAGTAATTCTCAGCATTCTCTATTATTCTATCCTATCCCAGTAATTCTCAGCATTCTCTATTATTCTACTCTATCCCAGTAATTCTCAGTATTCTCTATTATTCTATCCTATCCCAGTAATATTCAGTATTCTCTATTATTCTATCCTATCCCAGTAATTCTCAGCATTCTCTAGTATTCTATCCTATCCCAATAATTCTCAGTATTCTCTATTATCCTATCCTATCCCAGTAATTCTCAGCATTCCCTATTATTCTACTCTATCCCAGTAATTCTCAGCATTCTCTATTATTCTACTCTATCCCAGTAATTCTCAGCATTCTCTATTATTCTATCCTGTCCCAGTAATTCTCAGCATTCTCTATTATTCTACTCTATCCCAGTAATTCTCAGCATTCTCTATTATTCTATCCTATCCCAGTAATTCTCAGCATTCTCTATTATTCTACTCTATCCCAGTAATTCTCAGCATTCTCTATTATTCTACTCTATCCCAGTAATTCTCAGCATTCTCTATTATTCTATCCTGTCCCAGTAATTCTCAGCATTCTCTATTATTCTATCCTATCCCAGTAATTCTCAGCATTCTCTATTATTCTACTCTATCCCAGTAATTCTCAGCATTCTCTATTATTCTACTCTATCCCAGTAATTCTCAGCATTCTCTATTATTCTATCCTGTCCCAGTAATTCTCAGCATTCTCTATTATTCTATCCTATCCCAGTAATTCTCAGCATTCTCTATTATTGTACTCTATCCCAGTAATTCTCAGCATTCTCTATTATTCTATCCTGTCCCAGTAATTCTCAGCATTCTCTATTATTCTATCCTATCCCAGTAATTCTCAGCATTCTCTATTATTCTACTCTATCCCAGTAATTCTCAGCATTCTCTATTATTCTATCCTGTCCCAGTAATTCTCAGCATTCTCTATTATTCTATCCTATCCCAGTAATTCTCAGCATTCTCTATTATTCTACTCTATCCCAGTAATTCTCAGCATTCTCTATTATTCTACTCTATCCCAGTAATTCTCAGCATTCTCTATTATTCTATCCTGTCCCAGTAATTCTCAGCATTCTCTATTATTCTATCCTATCCCAGTAATTCTCAGCATTCTCTATTATTCTACTCTATCCCAGTAATTCTCAGCATTCTCTATTATTCTACTCTATCCCAGTAATTCTCAGTATTCTCTATTATTCTATCCTATCCCAGTAATTCTCAGCATTCTCTATTATTCTACTCTATCCCAGTAATGCTTCTGGGCTTAAGACCCACCAGATACAGGGGGCTGCTCACAATGGCACTTGCGGCGCCAGCCAAAGCTCCTGCCAGGGTGGCCCGCAACGGGCTGAGCCGTCCGTCCCGGTTATGGATGTAGCCTTCCGATTCCGCCAACCCGTAGGTGCCCAAGCGGATGCCGTTAAAGCCAAACTGATAGAACAAGGCAGGCGAAAGTCCTCGCTGGAGAGCCGCCAGCCCGTCCACCCGTCCGATGGTGTAGAAGGCATGGAAGACGTTACGGTAATGGCGGGTGTAGGTGCCAGGCGCCCGGAGTTCCCCCTGGAGCTGCATCCGCGTCTTCACCACTTCCAGGGGGTTGGTAAAGAGGCAGGCCCCACAGGCAGCCACCCCGCTGAGAATGAAGTCCATTACGGGTGTGGTGGTGGGGTGTTTGGTCAAGGGAGCTGCAAGAGAAAAGAGAGAAACCAGAGAGGTAGAGTATAACCCAGGAGAGGAAGCCCCAGAAAGGTGAAGGCCAAGTTGAAGGCCAGGTTATCTTCGAGACCACCTTCTGCCGCATAGCTCCCATCAACCGGTAAGATCCCACAGAGTTGGTCTCCTCCAGGTCCCGTCAGCTAAACAATGCCGGCTGGCGGGCCCGCGGGGGAGGGCCTTCTCTGTGGCTGCCCCAGCTCTCTGGAACCAGTTAACTCCTGAAATCCAGACAATCCCCACCCTATTGGCCTTCCGAAAAGCGGTGAAGACCTGGTTTTTCCGGCAGGCCTGGGGCCATTGATCTCACTCTTGTGATCTGGTGAGATCCGGCCGTGAATGGTGTGAATGAGTTTTTAATGTTTTTAATGTTTCAATGTTTTTTTTATAATGATTTTTTGGAATGTATTGTGAGCCGCCCTGAGTCTTCAGAGAGGGGCGGCATATAAATTGAATTAATTAAATTAAATTAAATTAAATTAAATTAAATTAAATAATTAAATTAAATTAAATTAAATTAAATAATTAAATTAAATTAATTAAATTAAATTATTAAATTATTAAATTAAATTAAATTAAATAATTAAATTAAATAATTAAATTAAATTAAATAATTAAATAATTAAATTAAATTAATTAAATTAAATTAATTAAATTAAATTAAAATAAATAATTAAATTAAATAATTAAATTAAATTAAATTAAATTAAATTAAATTAAATTAAATAATTAAATTATGATCTAAGGAGGCACGGAAGGAGGACCTACCTACCCCAGGTTCTCGGTTAAGGCCAGGAGAAGCACTTCTGCGAAGGATGGAAAGTCCAAGAAGAAGGCAGGCAGAAGGTCAAGCGGAAGGAAGAAAGGAGAAGAAAGGGCAACTAGAACAGAGGAGATCGCTCCATCTCCATCTCCATCATCATCATCATCATCATCATCCAGAAGACCAGAAGAAGGATGAAGGTGAGGAACAAAGCGGTGCTGTTACCATCAAGGTTCCCTGGGGTGGATCCCTTTCCCTCCCACCACCACCACCACGGGAGAGGAGGATGAGGAGGCAAAACCCAGGGATCCAAAGAAACCCAGGTTATGGCAAAAGCTGGCCAGAAGAAACCAAGGTTGGTGGTGGAGAAGAAGAAGACCTCCTTCCGCAACAAAGGAACCGGGGACAGTTTAAACCCTCAACGAAGGTTATGGAAGAAGCGCTCCCGGGGCAACGCAGGCTGGGAAATCCGGGGATCGGGGGATCTTGGAAGGAAAAGCCTGCTGCCGGTGATCGCGGGGGACGATCCAGACGATCCCGGCTTCTCCAGGCGCCTGGCCAAGGGCGCAAAAGGCGAGGAGGAGGAGGAGGCTGCGCCCCATGCCCCGCACGCGCCGGGACCGACCGGCAACCGCTTGTCTTGTGTGCGCGCCGCCGAGGCCACGCCCTCAACCGGCAGGGGGGAGGGGCTGGCCAACGGCTCCTCCCCCAACCCCCCTCCCCCCCACGCCGCTACCCACCGCGTCAGGCCCCCACGCGCGCGCCGTGGAGGGTTGTTGTTTGTTTTTTTTGGGTTTTTTTCGCAACCGGCTGCGGGGTAACCGGCGTGGCTGGCTGGCTTCCCGGTTGGACAGGGGAGAGAGGGTGAGGGAAGACAGGCGGAGGTTCTGGTGATGATGGGCGGATGGAGCCCGAGGGCGGGGGGAGGGGGGAGGGAGACCGTTACGCACCGGCTGGCTCGGCAGAGCGGCTTGAACCGGCTCAAAGGAAGAAAACAAAAGAAAAGAAAAGAAAACTTCGGGTTGCGCCGGGGCCGGACGCGTTTAGCGATGACTCGCGTTAATCCGAGGTGGTTCAAAATACTCTTAGGGCTCGAAGCGGGTCGGGCGGTTTAGCCTCGGGGTCTCGCGGTCTCTCTCCCTCCCTCTTTCCTCACCTTCCTTCCCTCCTTCCCTTTCCTCCCCCTCCTTGCCCCCTGCCTCTCCCCCTCCCCCTTCCTTCCCTCCCCCTCCCCTTCCTCTCCCTCTTTCCTCCCCCTCCCCCCCTCCCGTTTCCCTCACCTATCCTCCCCTCCCTCTCTCCCTTCCCCTTGTTTCCTTCTTCCCGCCCTCTCTTTTCTCCCTCTCCCTCCCTCCTTGCCTCCTGCCCTCTCCCCCTCCCCCTTCCTTCCCTCTCCCTTTCCTCCCTCTCTCTCTTTCCCTCCCCTCCCTCCTTCTCTCCCCCTTCCTTCCCTCTCCCTTTCCTCCCTCTTCCCCTCCCTCTCCCCTGCTCCTCCCCCTCCTCCTCTCTCCCTCTCCTTCCTCCCCATCTCCTCCCCCTCCTCCTCTCCCCTTCCCCTTCCTCTCCCTCTTTCCTCTCCCTTTCCTTCCTCTCCCTCCCTCCTCCTTACTTTCCTCTCCCTTTCCTCCCTCTCCCCCTCCCTCTCCCCTGCTCCTCCCCCTCCTCCTCTCTCCCTCTCCTTCCTCCCCATCTCCTCCCCCTCCTCCTCTCCCCTTCCCCTTCCTCTCCCTCTTCCCTCTCCCTTTCCTTCCTCTCCCTCCCTCCTCCTTACTTTCCTCTCCCTTTCCTCCCTCTCCCCCTCCCTCTCCCCTGCTCCTCCCCCTCCTCCTCTCTCCCTCTCCTTCCTCCCCATCTCCTCCCCCTCCTCCACTCCCCTTCCCCTTCCTCTCCCTCTTCCCTCTCCCTTTCCTTCCTCTCCCTCCCTCCTCCTTACTTTCCTCTCCCTTTCCTCCCTCTCCCCCTCCCTCTCCCCTGCTCCTCCCCCTCCTCCTCTCTCCCTCTCCTTCCTCCCCATCTCCTCCCCCTCCTCCTCTCCCCTTCCCCTTCCTCTCCCTCTTTCCTCTCCCTTTCCTTCCTCTCCCTCCCTCCTCCTTACTTTCCTCTCCCTTTCCTCCCTCTCCCCCTCCCTCTCCCCTGCTCCTCCCCCTCCTCCTCTCTCCCTCTCCTTCCTCCCCATCTCCTCCCCCTCCTCCTCTCCCCTTCCCCTTCCTCTCCCTCTTCCCTCTCCCTTTCCTTCCTCTCCCTCCCTCCTCCTTACTTTCCTCTCCCTTTCCTCCCTCTCCCCCTCCCTCTCCCCTGCTCCTCCCCCTCCTCCTCTCTCCCTCTCCTTCCTCCCCATCTCCTCCCCCTCCTCCACTCCCCTTCCCCTTCCTCTCCCTCTTCCCTCTCCCTTTCCTTCCTCTCCCTCCCTCCTCCTTACTTTCCTCTCCCTTTCCTCCCTCTCCCCCTCCCTCTCCCCTGCTCCTCCCCCTCCTCCTCTCTCCCTCTCCTTCCTCCCCATCTCCTCCCCCTCCTCCTCTCCCCTTCCCCTTCCTCTCCCTCTTTCCTCTCCCTTTCCTTCCTCTCCCTCCCTCCTCCTTACTTTCCTCTCCCTTTCCTCCCTCTCCCCCTCCCTCTCCCCTGCTCCTCCCCCTCCTCCTCTCTCCCTCTCCTTCCTCCCCATCTCCTCCCCCTCCTCCTCTCCCCTTCCCCTTCCTCTCCCTCTTTCCTCTCCCTTTCCTTCCTCTCCCTCCCTCCTCCTTACTTTCCTCTCCCTTTCCTCCCTCTCCCCCTCCCTCTCCCCTGCTCCTCCCCCTCCTCCTCTCTCCCTCTCCTTCCTCCCCATCTCCTCCCCCTCCTCCACTCCCCTTCCCCTTCCTCTCCCTCTTCCCTCTCCCTTTCCTTCCTCTCCCTCCCTCCTCCTTACTTTCCTCTCCCTTTCCTCCCTCTCCCCCTCCCTCTCCCCTGCTCCTCCCCCTCCTCCTCTCTCCCTCTCCTTCCTCCCCATCTCCTCCCCCTCCTCCTCTCCCCTTCCCCTTCCCCTCCCTCTTTCCTCTCCCTTTCCTTCCTCTCCCTCCCTCCTCCTTACTTTCCTCTCCCTTTCCTCCCTCTCCCCCTCCCTCTCCCCTGCTCCTCCCCCTCCTCCTCTCTCCCTCTCCTTCCTCCCCATCTCCTCCCCCTCCTCCTCTCCCCTTCCCCTTCCTCTCCCTCTTCCCTCTCCCTTTCCTTCCTCTCCCTCCCTCCTCCTTACTTTCCTCTCCCTTTCCTCCCTCTCCCCCTCCCTCTCCCCTGCTCCTCCCCCTCCTCCTCTCTCCCTCTCCTTCCTCCCCATCTCCTCCCCCTCCTCCTCTCCCCTTCCCCTTCCTCTCCCTCTTTCCTCTCCCTTTCCTTCCTCTCCCTCCCTCCTCCTTACTTTCCTCTCCCTTTCCTCCCTCTCCCCCTCCCTCTCCCCTGCTCCTCCCCCTCCTCCTCTCTCCCTCTCCTTCCTCCCCATCTCCTCCCCCTCCTCCTCTCCCCTTCCCCTTCCTCTCCCTCTTTCCTCTCCCTTTCCTTCCTCTCCCTCCCTCCTCCTTACTTTCCTCTCCCTTTCCTCCCTCTCCCCCTCCCTCTCCCCTGCTCCTCCCCCTCCTCCTCTCTCCCTCTCCTTCCTCCCCATCTCCTCCCCCTCCTCCACTCCCCTTCCCCTTCCTCTCCCTCTTCCCTCTCCCTTTCCTTCCTCTCCCTCCCTCCTCCTTACTTTCCTCTCCCTTTCCTCCCTCTCCCCTCCCTCTCCCCTGCTCCTCCCCCTCCTCCTCTCTCCCTCTCCTTCCTCCCCATCTCCTCCCCCTCCTCCTCTCCCCTTCCCCTTCCTCTCCCTCTTTCCTCTCCCTTTCCTTCCTCTCCCTCCCTCCTCCTTACTTTCCTCTCCCTTTCCTCCCTCTCCCCCTCCCTCTCCCCTGCTCCTCCCCCTCCTCCTCTCTCCCTCTCCTTCCTCCCCATCTCCTCCCCCTCCTCCTCTCCCCTTCCCCTTCCTCTCCCTCTTTCCTCTCCCTTTCCTTCCTCTCCCTCCCTCCTCCTTACTTTCCTCTCCCTTTCCTCCCTCTCCCCCTCCCTCTCCCCTGCTCCTCCCCCTCCTCCTCTCTCCCTCTCCTTCCTCCCCATCTCCTCCCCCTCCTCCACTCCCCTTCCCCTTCCTCTCCCTCTTCCCTCTCCCTTTCCTTCCTCTCCCTCCCTCCTCCTTACTTTCCTCTCCCTTTCCTCCCTCTCCCCCTCCCTCTCCCCTGCTCCTCCCCCTCCTCCTCTCTCCCTCTCCTTCCTCCCCATCTCCTCCCCCTCCTCCTCTCCCCTTCCCCTTCCTCTCCCTCTTTCCTCTCCCTTTCCTTCCTCTCCCTCCCTCCTCCTTACTTTCCTCTCCCTTTCCTCCCTCTCCCCCTCCCTCTCCCCTGCTCCTCCCCCTCCTCCTCTCTCCCTCTCCTTCCTCCCCATCTCCTCCCCCTCCTCCTCTCCCCTTCCCCTTCCTCTCCCTCTTTCCTCTCCCTTTCCTTCCTCTCCCTCCCTCCTCCTTACTTTCCTCTCCCTTTCCTCCCTCTCCCCCTCCCTCTCCCCTGCTCCTCCCCCTCCTCCTCTCTCCCTCTCCTTCCTCCCCATCTCCTCCCCCTCCTCCTCTCCCCTTCCCCTTCCTCTCCCTCTTTCCTCTCCCTTTCCTTCCTCTCCCTCCCTCCTCCTTACTTTCCTCTCCCTTTCCTCCCTCTCCCCCTCCCTCTCCCCTGCTCCTCCCCCTCCTCCTCTCTCCCTCTCCTTCCTCCCCATCTCCTCCCCCTCCTCCACTCCCCTTCCCCTTCCTCTCCCTCTTCCCTCTCCCTTTCCTTCCTCTCCCTCCCTCCTCCTTACTTTCCTCTCCCTTTCCTCCCTCTCCCCCTCCCTCTCCCCTGCTCCTCCCCCTCCTCCTCTCTCCCTCTCCTTCCTCCCCATCTCCTCCCCCTCCTCCTCTCCCCTTCCCCTTCCCCTCCCTCTTTCCTCTCCCTTTCCTTCCTCTCCCTCCCTCCTCCTTACTTTCCTCTCCCTTTCCTCCCTCTCCCCCTCCCTCTCCCCTGCTCCTCCCCCTCCTCCTCTCTCCCTCTCCTTCCTCCCCATCTCCTCCCCCTCCTCCTCTCCCCTTCCCCTTCCTCTCCCTCTTCCTCTCCCTTTCCTTCCTCTCCCTCCCTCCTCCTTACTTTCCTCTCCCTTTCCTCCCTCTCCCCCTCCCTCTCCCCTGCTCCTCCCCCTCCTCCTCTCTCCCTCTCCTTCCTCCCCATCTCCTCCCCCTCCTCCTCTCCCCTTCCCCTTCCTCTCCCTCTTTCCTCTCCCTTTCCTTCCTCTCCCTCCCTCCTCCTTACTTTCCTCTCCCTTTCCTCCCTCTCCCCCTCCCTCTCCCCTGCTCCTCCCCCTCCTCCTCTCTCCCTCTCCTTCCTCCCCATCTCCTCCCCCTCCTCCTCTCCCCTTCCCCTTCCTCTCCCTCTTTCCTCTCCCTTTCCTTCCTCTCCCTCCCTCCTCCTTACTTTCCTCTCCCTTTCCTCCCTCTCCCCCTCCCTCTCCCCTGCTCCTCCCCCTCCTCCTCTCTCCCTCTCCTTCCTCCCCATCTCCTCCCCCTCCTCCACTCCCCTTCCCCTTCCTCTCCCTCTTCCCTCTCCCTTTCCTTCCTCTCCCTCCCTCCTCCTTACTTTCCTCTCCCTTTCCTCCCTCTCCCCCTCCCTCTCCCCTGCTCCTCCCCCTCCTCCTCTCTCCCTCTCCTTCCTCCCCATCTCCTCCCCCTCCTCCTCTCCCCTTCCCCTTCCTCTCCCTCTTTCCTCTCCCTTTCCTTCCTCTCCCTCCCTCCTCCTTACTTTCCTCTCCCTTTCCTCCCTCTCCCCCTCCCTCTCCCCTGCTCCTCCCCCTCCTCCTCTCTCCCTCTCCTTCCTCCCCATCTCCTCCCCCTCCTCCTCTCCCCTTCCCCTTCCTCTCCCTCTTTCCTCTCCCTTTCCTTCCTCTCCCTCCCTCCTCCTTACTTTCCTCTCCCTTTCCTCCCTCTCCCCCTCCCTCTCCCCTGCTCCTCCCCCTCCTCCTCTCTCCCTCTCCTTCCTCCCCATCTCCTCCCCCTCCTCCACTCCCCTTCCCCTTCCTCTCCCTCTTCCCTCTCCCTTTCCTTCCTCTCCCTCCCTCCTCCTTACTTTCCTCTCCCTTTCCTCCCTCTCCCCCTCCCTCTCCCCTGCTCCTCCCCCTCCTCCTCTCTCCCTCTCCTTCCTCCCCATCTCCTCCCCCTCCTCCTCTCCCCTTCCCCTTCCTCTCCCTCTTTCCTCTCCCTTTCCTTCCTCTCCCTCCCTCCTCCTTACTTTCCTCTCCCTTTCCTCCCTCTCCCCCTCCCTCTCCCCTGCTCCTCCCCCTCCTCCTCTCTCCCTCTCCTTCCTCCCCATCTCCTCCCCCTCCTCCACTCCCCTTCCCCTTCCTCTCCCTCTTCCCTCTCCCTTTCCTTCCTCTCCCTCCCTCCTCCTTACTTTCCTCTCCCTTTCCTCCCTCTCCCCCTCCCTCTCCCCTGCTCCTCCCCCTCCTCCTCTCTCCCTCTCCTTCCTCCCCATCTCCTCCCCCTCCTCCTCTCCCCTTCCCCTTCCCCTCCCTCTTTCCTCTCCCTTTCCTTCCTCTCCCTCCCTCCTCCTTACTTTCCTCTCCCTTTCCTCCCTCTCCCCTCCCTCTCCCCTGCTCCTCCCCCTCCTCCTCTCTCCCTCTCCTTCCTCCCCATCTCCTCCCCCTCCTCCTCTCCCCTTCCCCTTCCTCTCCCTCTTCCCTCCCTTTCCTTCCTCTCCCTCCCTCCTCCTTACTTTCCCTTTCCTCCCTCTCCCCCTCCCTCTCCCCTGCTCCTCCCCCTCCTCCTCTCTCCCTCTCCTTCCTCCCCATCTCCTCCCCCTCCTCCTCTCCCCTTCCCCTTCCCCTCCCTCTTTCCTCTCCCTTTCCTTCCTCTCCCTCCCTCCTCCTTACTTTCCTCTCCCTTTCCTCCCTCTCCCCTCCCTCTCCCCTGCTCCTCCCCCTCCTCCTCTCTCCCTCTCCTTCCTCCCCATCTCCTCCCCCTCCTCCTCTCCCCTTCCCCTTCCTCTCCCTCTTCCCTCTCCCTTTCCTTCCTCTCCCTCCCTCCTCCTTACTTTCCTCTCCCTTTCCTCCCTCTCCCCCTCCCTCTCCCCTGCTCCTCCCCCTCCTCCTCTCTCCCTCTCCTTCCTCCCCATCTCC
Organism: Pantherophis vulpinus; assembly: GCA_037215915.1. NCBI lineage: Eukaryota > Metazoa > Chordata > Lepidosauria > Squamata > Colubridae > Pantherophis > Pantherophis vulpinus. The sequence goes on from JAXLNS010000042.1 coordinate 1,678,083, forward strand.
TCCCCCTCCTCCTCTCCCCTTCCCCTTCCCCTCCCTCTTTCCTCTCCCTTTCCTTCCTCTCCCTCCCTCCTCCTTACTTTCCTCTCCCTTTCCTCCCTCTCCCCCTCCCTCTCCCCTGCTCCTCCCCCTCCTCCTCTCTCCCTCTCCTTCCTCCCCATCTCCTCCCCCTCCTCCACTCCCCTTCCCCTTCCTCTCCCTCTTCCCTCTCCCTTTCCTTCCTCTCCCTCCCTCCTCCTTACTTTCCTCTCCCTTTCCTCCCTCTCCCCCTCCCTCTCCCCTGCTCCTCCCCCTCCTCCTCTCTCCCTCTCCTTCCTCCCCATCTCCTCCCCCTCCTCCTCTCCCCTTCCCCTTCCTCTCCCTCTTTCCTCTCCCTTTCCTTCCTCTCCCTCCCTCCTCCTTACTTTCCTCTCCCTTTCCTCCCTCTCCCCCTCCCTCTCCCCTGCTCCTCCCCCTCCTCCTCTCTCCCTCTCCTTCCTCCCCATCTCCTCCCCCTCCTCCTCTCCCCTTCCCCTTCCTCTCCCTCTTTCCTCTCCCTTTCCTTCCTCTCCCTCCCTCCTCCTTACTTTCCTCTCCCTTTCCTCCCTCTCCCCCTCCCTCTCCCCTGCTCCTCCCCCTCCTCCTCTCTCCCTCTCCTTCCTCCCCATCTCCTCCCCCTCCTCCACTCCCCTTCCCCTTCCTCTCCCTCTTCCCTCTCCCTTTCCTTCCTCTCCCTCCCTCCTCCTTACTTTCCTCTCCCTTTCCTCCCTCTCCCCCTCCCTCTCCCCTGCTCCTCCCCCTCCTCCTCTCTCCCTCTCCTTCCTCCCCATCTCCTCCCCCTCCTCCTCTCCCCTTCCCCTTCCTCTCCCTCTTTCCTCTCCCTTTCCTTCCTCTCCCTCCCTCCTCCTTACTTTCCTCTCCCTTTCCTCCCTCTCCCCCTCCCTCTCCCCTGCTCCTCCCCCTCCTCCTCTCTCCCTCTCCTTCCTCCCCATCTCCTCCCCCTCCTCCACTCCCCTTCCCCTTCCTCTCCCTCTTCCCTCTCCCTTTCCTTCCTCTCCCTCCCTCCTCCTTACTTTCCTCTCCCTTTCCTCCCTCTCCCCCTCCCTCTCCCCTGCTCCTCCCCCTCCTCCTCTCTCCCTCTCCTTCCTCCCCATCTCCTCCCCCTCCTCCTCTCCCCTTCCCCTTCCCCTCCCTCTTTCCTCTCCCTTTCCTTCCTCTCCCTCCCTCCTCCTTACTTTCCTCTCCCTTTCCTCCCTCTCCCCTCCCTCTCCCCTGCTCCTCCCCCTCCTCCTCTCTCCCTCTCCTTCCTCCCCATCTCCTCCCCCTCCTCCTCTCCCCTTCCCCTTCCTCTCCCTCTTCCCTCCCTTTCCTTCCTCTCCCTCCCTCCTCCTTACTTTCCCTTTCCTCCCTCTCCCCCTCCCTCTCCCCTGCTCCTCCCCCTCATCTCCATCTCCTTCCTCCCCATCTCCTCCCCCTCCTCCTCTCCCCTTCCCCTTCCTCTCCCTCTTCCCTCTCCCTTTCCTTCCTCTCCCTCCCTCCTCCTTACTTTCCCTTTCCTCCCTTTCCCCCTCCCTCTCCCCTGCTCCTCCCCCTCCCCCTCTCCATCTCCTTCCTCCCCATCTCCTCCCCCTCCTTCTCTCCCCTTCCCCTTCCTCTCCCTCTTTCCTCCCCCTTCCTCCCTCCTGTTTCCCTCACCTATCCTCCCGTCCCTCTCTCCCTCCCCCTTGTTTCCTTCTTCCCGCCCTCTCTTTTCTCCCTCTCCCTCCCTCCTTGCCTCCTGCCCTCTCCCCCTCCCCCTTCCTTCCCTCTCCCTTTCCTCCGTCTCCCTCTTTCCCTCCCCTCCCTCCTTCCCTCCTTCTCTCCCCCTTCCTTCCCTCTCCCTTTCCTTCCTCGTACCCTCCCTCCTCCCCTCCCTCCCCTCCCCTCTCCTCCTCCTTGTCTCCCCCTCCCCTTCCTCTCCCTCTTTCCTCCCACTTACACCCTCTCCCACTCTCCCTCCCTCCTTCCCTCCCTCTGTCCCTTTCCCTTCTTCCCTCCCTCTCTTTTCTCCCTCTCCCTCCCTCCTTGCCTCCTGCCCTCTCCCTCCCCCTTCCTTCCCTCTCCCTTTCCTCCCTCCCTCTCCCCCTCCTTCCCTCCCTCCCTTCCCCCTTCTTCCCTCCCTCTCTCCCTACCCCTATCTTCCCTCCCTCCTTCTCTTTTCTCCTTGCCTTCTGCCCTCTCCCTCTCTTCCTTTCCTCCCTCTCCCTCCACCTTTCCTCCCTCCTTCCCTCCCTCTCTCCCTCCCCTTCTTTCCCTCCCTCCTTTTCTCCCTCTCCCTCCCTCCTTGCCTCCTGCCCTCTCCCCCTTCCTTCCCTCTCCCTTCCTTCCCTCTCCCTTTCCTCCCTCTCCCCCTCCCCCACCTTCCCTCCCTCCCCCTCCCTCTCTATCTCTCTGGGTTTAAGAAGAGACTAGAAGAGTCACTTATCTGAAATGGTATAGGTTCTCCCTGCTTGAGGGGGAGGGCTGGACTAGAAGACCTTCAGTAATCACAGTAACAGAGTTGGAAGGGACCTTGGAGGTCATCTAGTCCAACCCCCTGCTCAGGCAGGAGACCTGTACTAGGGATTGGAACCACCGAACTGCCAACCTTTCTGATCAACAAGCACAGTGTCTTAGCCACTGAGCCACCGTCTGGTGGGAATGCACGCAGTGGGGTTTGGCTGAGCGGGCGCGTCACTCGGCTTTCCGGACAATGGGCATCTGACCAGAGTCGAGAAGGGGGGTAGAAGTAATCCTCGATTTACAACCACAATCGAGCCCAGAATTTACGTTGCTAAAAGGAGAAATGGGTGAAGTGAATTTTGTCCCGTTTTACGGCTTGTCTTGCCATGTTTCTTAAGCGAACCGCAAGTTAGTAACTCGGTTGTTAAGCGAATCGGGCTTCCCCGTTGACTTTGTTTGTCAGAAGGTCGCTAAAGATGGGTCACGACGCTACAATTGTCGATACGAACCAGTTGTCTCAAGCATCTGACTGTAAATCACACGACCATGGGGAATGCTGCAACGGTCGTTAAGTGTGAACAATGGTCACAAGTCACTTTTTTCAGGGCCATTGTAACTTCAAACGGTCACTAAATGAACTGTGGATTACCTGTATTCTCCCCCAGGGTTATTAACCCACTAGCAAACCACCAAGGGGTTTTTGCAAATAAGCCATGGTTTAACTTTTATCAGAGCTAGTCTTTTTTAATCACTATCCTTTTGCTTGGTAAGCCATGGTTAGAATCAGCAGTTGGCCAACGCCTGCTTTGACGCTTGTCACAAGAAGCTAAAGAGGCTGACCACAAACCCTCCACTTATAGGAAGCGTTGGCGCAATTGTGGATGCGTAACTGCAAAAAAAGAATTTTGCATGGCCACCTATTACAGGTGGAAAAATAATATAGCATTTTGCGTGCAAACAGGTCCCAGCAAAAATCCGGAGGTAAAAAAGTTAAAGTCCTGAGGTAAAAAGTTTGTTAAAAACACAAACCTACGCAATTTCGCTTAGTAAATGCATCCCCCACGCTTATTATGAGATAAATTGTCTGTTTGATAGTGGGAACAAGCGATGAAATATCAGGACATTCTCACGTATATATGTAGTTTATGGTATACAGGTACTATAGTTCTCAACTTACAACCGTTTGTTTAGTGACTGTTCAAAGTTACAATGGCACTGGGGGGGAAAAATGACTTGTGAGCATTTTTTACTTATGATCGTTGCAGCATCCTCATGGACACATGATCAAAATCCAGACGCTTGGCATCTGTCTCATATTTATGACGGTTGCAGTGTCCCCGGGGTCATGTGATCATCGCCTTTTGTGACCTGACAAGCAAATCAATGGAGAAGCCAGATTCATCTAAGAATCATGTTACTAAGTTAACGTCTGCAACGATTCCTTTCTCAACGGTGGCAAGGAAGGTCGTAAAACGAGTCAAAATTCCCGTAACCATCTTGTTTAACCACAAGAAATTTGGGTCTCAGTATATCCGCAGGCCTGTTTTGATTTGGACTCGGCTCCGAAACGTATCTCAATTCTGAAATGTCTTTGAATGCCTCAATTCCGCACAGAAATCAGACTAACAAAAGAGTTGGAAGGGACCTTGTAGGTCATCTAGTCCAACCCCCCACCCAAGCGGACCCTACACCATTTCTGACAAATGGCAGTCCAATCTCTTCTTGAAAGCCTCCAGTGATGAAGCTCCCACAACCTTCGAAGGCAACTTCTGTTCCATGGGTTGATAGTTCTCACTGTCAGAAAATTTCTCCTTATTTCCCATTTGAATCTCTCCTTGATCAGTTTCCATCCTTTATTCCTTGTCTGGCCTTCAGGTGCCTTGGAAAATAGGTTGACCCCTTCCTCTCTGTAGCAGCCCCTCAAGTATTGGAAGACTGCTATCATGTCTCCCCTGGTCCTTCTCTTCACTAGACTAGCCATGCCCAGTTCCTGTAACCGTTCATCTTGTTTTAGTCTCCAGTCCCCTAATCATCCCGGTTCTCTGCACTTTTTCTAGAGTCTCAACATCATTTTTATAGTGTGGTGACCAAAACTGGATGCTGTATTCTAAGTGTGGTCTTACTAAGGCTTTATAGAGTGGTATTAGTACCTGCCTTGATCTTGATTGTATCCCTGTTAATGTAGTTTAGGATTGCGTTGGCTTTTTTGGCTGCTGCTGCACACTGCTAGCTCATATTTAGCTGGTTGTCCACGAAGACTCCAAATTCCCTCTCACAGTTACTGCTATTAAACCTGGTTTCACCCAATCTATATGTGTACTCTGGGTTTTTCTTGCCCAAGTGTAAGACTTTACTATTCTCTACATTGAATTTCATTTTCTTAGAGAGGGCCCAGTGTTCAAGTCTGTCAAGATCCATCTGGATCTTGAGCCTATCATCTAGGGCGTTGGCTATTCCTGCCAGCTTAGTATCATCTGCAAATTTGGTAAGTTCCCCTTCTATTCCCTCATCTAAGTCGTTCATGAAGATATTGAAATCAATTATTGAATCCTGATTTCTTCTGCCTGGGTGATTATTGGCTTGAATGGGGCACCTGGCAAAATGAATAAGGTGTTGTGGTCCGCCAGCAGCCTGTGGAGCTAGCAGCAGAGTCGGACAGTGAGGAGGCTGGGGAGGACCATGGGCCAGTCCTGGAGCCTGGGGAAGGCCCAGACGAGGGCTCTGCATCGGAGTCAGAGATGGGGCCAGGGCCATCTGAGAGTGATGCACAGACTCTGGAGCCCCCAGTCGGACAGCAGAGGAACAGGAGGAGCCTGTTCCTAGTGCACACATGCGCAGAGCTGCCAGAAGGCAAGAGCAGCTAAAGCAAAAGGGACAACTCCGGAGTAAAGCCAGGAGATGATTGGCCCCTCCCATAAGACTTAAAAGAGAAACAAAGGCACTTGGGGCCTTTTGCAAGAAAGCAACGTTGCCAACTTTGTTTCCAGTTGGTATCTCGTTTGAATTTTGTGGGGCTTTGCCAAGTAAGGCCTTTGACAGGGTGTCAAAGAAGATAAAGGTTGGCGATTATCCCGAAGGACTTCTTCCAAAGGACTTGTTTGGCAACTAATTGGGACTCCGCTGGGAATGAAAGTAATTCTCAGCTGTTACAATAAAATAGGGGTTTTTTGGGGGACTAATTGTGTCTTGTAATGACTCAGTAAGCCTAGGTCACAACATACCGTGCTGGGCCAGGCCGAAGGTGCAATAGGACTCCTATTTCATTACGTTTGCATTATGTCCCTTTCAGCATTTCCTGTGGTAGATAAAGCCGTTTGCGTTCAAAATAAAAAACAAATTGGGAATGAAAAGAACATGCTTGGCGGAAATAGCTATTTGTGTACGAAACGGCAGGTGGATATCTGGGTTGACATAGTGCCAGAACATTACTGTGGGTATCACAGCTTCCTTGTCCCTGCTTGGTGGGCTGCACAATGCAAATTTGCCAGACTCGTCTTCAACTTGCGTGTTTGTGTGTGCTACCGTTAACATCCTACACAAACTGCTGGCTTGGCTTGTATATGGAGTCAGTTTCCATAACCATAGTTTGCTGGATAATGACGAACGAGGGGCCCCCGTTCAACATGCTAAGGCAGTGATGGCTAACCTTTTTGTCATTGCGTGCCGAAAGCGGCATGTGCACGCACCCATAATGCAATCTGTGTGCGACCCCCCTGCGCGTCCCGCCCCCATGCATGTGCACATGCTCCCCACGTTCCCCTATGCATGCATGTGCAACCCTCCTTGCCCCCCGCACATGTCCACGTGACCCCGTGTCCCCCAGGCATGCGCGCACCCCTCTGCATGTGCCCTGACCCCCACACATGCACGACAGAGACCCAAAAACCAGTTGGCCGGCGGGAGGCACACGTGCATGCACAGTGAAACTGAGCTGCGGTGACACCTTGTATGCATGCAGAGGGCTCTGCGTGCCACCTGTGGCACACATGCCATAGGTTCACCATCACAGTGCTAAGCCATAAATAGCAGGGGCCGAGTTCCCTAACACACTAAGCAAAAGATTATTATGGATTTTTTTGGGGTGTGTGAATGTGTCTATGAGTTAGTGTTGACTCCTTGTAGCTGCCTGGATTTGATCCGGCAGCAAGGTTTTTCAGAAGAGGTTTGCCGTTGCTACCTTCCCAGGGCTGAGAGCAAGCGACTGGCCCAGGGTCGCCCAGCTGGCTTTGGGCTTAAGGCAGGACTAGAACTCACAGTCTCCTGGTTGCTAGCCTGACACCTTAACTCCTACACCCGTGAGGGTGAACCTATGGCACGCGTTGTCCTTGCATGTCGCCTGGCACGCACGGCCATGCCTGTCTTCCGGGTCTCTGATGCACATGCATGTAACTATCAGCTGTCCATGTGTGCGGCAGTTCTGAAAACCGGTGTGCGCATGTGCGTTGGCCAGCTGATCGTGGGCTGCGCATGTGTGCTGGAACCCAGAAGTTCAGCTTTTCCAGAGCGCAAACCCTTCACGCGCGCGGCAGTACTGAAAACCGCCCTGCACATGCGTGCTGGACAGCTGATCATCGGGCGCGCATGTGTCCTAGAACCTGAAAGTTTGGCCTTTCCTGATGAGGGCGTGCACACACGTGTGACATGTCTGCACGACCTCTTTTGGGGGGCACTTGGTGCCGAAAAGGTTCGCCATCATTGCCCTACACCAAACTGGCTTTCCTTCTCTTTCTCTTCTCTTTCTTTCCTTCTCCATCTTCCTTCTCTTTCTCTTTTCTTTCTTTTTTCTTTCCTTCTGTTTCTTTTTCTTCTTATTTAATTTCTACACCTAAGAAACTCAGCAATTTATATATTTGACCACGGCCTGACAATTTCTGGTCGCGGGGATTTACACTGTGGCAAAGGGGCAGATTGTTCGAGCAGGTGCAACTTTTGCTAAAGGATCACCTGAATTGGGGGTTTTTTTGCCCCTCACAAATTTTAAGCGTTTGGTGGAGTTTTGGTGAGATGAAAGACACCCTAACTCCGCCCGTAACTGTGGTGCTGGTGGGCCCTCTCCAGTTTCGTAGTAATTATACTGGATGAAAAAAGGAAGGAATAAAGCAGAAAGCGAATAATGGCTTGAGTTACCCTGGCTGATCTCCTCCTGCAGAAGATCAGAGCTGAGCAGAGGCCCACAAACTAATTTCCGTGTCCCAACCTCGACCGGCTGCTTTGACCCCGTAAGGATTAACCAGTCAAATCTGTCAACCGAAACGGCAGTTCTTAAGCAGATTGGATTGCATTTCCAAACGGACCGGAAAGACCTCATCGGGAAGGTTGAGAAGAACACAAGAAATACAGTCTGAGGGCTGGGTTACATGAGGTGATTTGCCTCAGCTTTGTTTCTTGTAGGCCCGAATGGCAACCACAGCTAGTCCTCGACTTAAAAAGCCATTCGCTTAGCGACCGCTTGAAGTTACAGCAGCACTGGCCGGGGTGGGTGAGTGGGACTTAAGACCAGTTCAGACTTTGGGACTATCGCAGAATCCTCGGGTCAGGTGATCAAAAGATCAGGCCCTTGGCAACTGGCATGTGTTGACGACAGTTGCGCTGTGACGGGGACGTGGGATCACCATTCGTCACCTTCCCGCCGGATTTCTGAGAAGCGAAGTCAATGGGGGAAGTTGGATTTCAACTTCAACGGCAGCACGGTTCACTTAACGACGAGTGATTCGATTAACAATCGTGGGGGAGGGGGGAGAAAGATTATAATATCAAATGCGTAAAATCGGATGAAGCACACATCATTAGGAGACTGGGGGCTAAAACATACGAAGAACGGTTGCTGGGATTGGCGTACGTCTGGTTTAATGAAAAGGACTGGGGGGGTGACATGTTAGCAGCGTTCCAATGCTTGAAGGTCTGCCACAAAGAAGAGGGAGTCAAACTATTCTCCAAGGCACCTGCGGGCAGGACAAGAAGCAATGGAGGGAAAGTAATCAAGGACAGAAGCAACCTAGAACTAAGGAGAAATATCCTGACAGTGAGAACAATTAGTCAGGGGAACAACTTGCCTCCAGAATTTGTGGGTGCTCCAACACTGGAGGTTTTTAAGAGATTGGATAACCATTTGTCTGAAATGATACAGAGTTTCCTACCTGTGTACTGGGTTGGCCTAGAAGTTCTATTCTATTCTATTCTATTCTATTCTATTCTATTCTATTCTATTCTATTCTATTCTATTCTATTCTATTCTATTCTATTCTATTCTACTCCTCTAACCCTGTTCCTACTCCTACTCCTCTTCTGTTCTGTATTCTATTTTATATTCCATTCCATTCCATTTACTAAAGATGTTGAGACTCTAGATAAAGAGTGCAGAGAAGAGCAACAAAGATGGTTAGGGGACTGGAGGCTAAAACATATGAAGAACGGTTGCAGGAACTGGGTATATCTCGTTTAATGAAGAGAAGGACCAGGGGTGACATGATAGCAGCGTTCCAATATCTCAGGGGTTGCCACAGAGTCAAACTATTCTCCAAAGCACCTGAGGGTAGGACAAGAAGCAATGGGTGGGAACTAATCAAGGAGAGAAGCAATTTAGAACTAAGGAGAAATTCCCTGACAGAACAATTAATAAGTGGAACAACTTGCCTGCAGAAGTTGTGAATGCTCCAACACTGGAAATTTTTAAGAGATGTTGGATAACCATTTGTCTGAAGTGATGTAGGGTTTCTTGCCTGGGCAGAGGGTTGGACTAGAAGACCTCCAAGGTCCCTTCCAACTCTGTTATTCTATTCTATTCTATTCTATTCTATTCTATTCTATTCTATTCTATTCTATTCTATTCTATTCTATTCTGTTCTTTTTTTTTATTGAAAAGTTTTACAAAAAAGAAATACAAAAATTTTTTTTCCCCGTTCCCCCCCTTCATCCCCCCCGACTTCCCAGAGCAAAATACAAGGTATTTCATTTAATCAAACATAAACTAGATTAATCTACTTATCCTCAAAGTACTGCCTCCTCCACTGAAACCTTAACTCCACTACAGATAACCAAATACTTCTAATACTAACATTCATTCATAAGCTATTTGATATTTTCTTGTCTGATACTTATTTTGAATATAATCAATCCATCTTCTCCATTCCGATACGTATCTTTCTTGCATGTGGTCCTTCAAATACGCCGAGATTTTCGCCATTTCTGCTAGGTTTGTTACTTTCAATATCCACTCTTCAATAGTAGGCAGAGTCTTTCTTCCAATATTGAGCTACCAGCAGCCTAGCTGCTCTTGTTCTGTTCTGTTCTGTTCTGTTCTGTTGTTCTGTTCTGTTCTACTCTACTCTACTCTACTCCTACCTGGATTAGCAAAGGAAATTCTGGTCCCAATTAAAGTCCAGCTATGGAGATTTTGCAACGGTCGTGAGAAACGCTCCCAAGACACTTTTTGTCAGTGTTGCTGTAATTTCGAACGGTCACTAAACGAATGTTTGTACGTCAAGGACCACCTGTATTCGCTTCTCCACTGGAATAGCAATAGAACCGTTATGGTGAACCTGTGGCACGCAGGGCCCTCTCTGTGGGCATGCACGCCGTCGCCAGTTGCTTTTTTGGTTTCTGGTAAGTATATGCACGTCGGCCATCTGGTCTTCACGTATGCCGAAGCCCCGGAAACCCAAAGACCAGCTGGCTGGGGCACATGCATGCGCCGGCCACCTAGTCTCCGGGTTTCTGGCGCTCCAGCACGCATGAAGAACAGCTGGCTGGCCCGCATGCCCTCACCGGGAACCAGAAAACAAGGTGGCTGGCGCACGCATGCGTACCGGCCAGCTGACCTTCGAGTTTCCGGGGTCCAGTGCACGCGTGTGCACATGCGTGCGCACACATTCCGGTTGGGGCACTCCGTGCCGAAAAGTTTCGCCAACACTGCAGTAGAAGAACAGTGGATACAATATGTGGGATTTCCTTTTCAGTCTGAAGAAAGCAAAGAGACCCTCACACAGCTCAATGGACGCATCACAAATTCACCAAAAGAGTTTTTATTTTCCCCACGCTGTTTTGTTTTGTTTTGTTTTGAATTTGGAATTAGAAAAGAAAAAAAAAAAATCCAGTCACCGGGTGACCTACAGAATTTGCATATTTCCTTTTGTCAAACTTAAGTTCCTTTTTTTTCCCCTCCCTCTCACGCACCCCCTCCCCCGTTGGTTCCCCCGCCCCCCCTGTTAAGGCCAATAGTGTCTTCTGATTTTTGTCGTATTTTTGTTTCTCCCCAAAACCCTGCCTTCTTACGAAAAAAAAAAAATAAAAAAAAAATGAAAAACTGAGTTATGTCGCTCCGCTAGGTGGTTGTTGTTTTTTTCCTTTTTCTTTTTTCCCCCATTTGTTACGTTGTGCCCCCCCTCCCCGCCCCTGGTCACGCAGGTAGGGCAACCTGGATTGTGAGGGAGTGGGAGGAGAAGAGATGGAGCTGAGGAGGGGGTCTTAACTCGCACCTTTGCCTTTCTCGCTTAACCCCCCCCACCCCCGCACCCCACACAGACACACACTCGTGTGGACACACACACCCAAACACACACACTCGCTTGAGAAATCACAGTTTTAAAACCCGGGGAAGGGACAATGAGGACTAGTCACCGAAAAGGAAAGTCAAAAGAAAACATCTGCCTCTTGGGGTCAATGGTGGCATATTTTCCCTCAGCACGGTTCAAAGCGAGTGGAAGGAAGACAAAAGGGGAAGGGAAGAAAGAAAGAAAGAAAGAAAGAAAGAGAGAGAGAGAGAGAGAGAGAGAGAGAGAGAGAGAGAGAGAGAGAGAGAGAGAGAGACGGGAGAGATAGGAAAACGGGTGAAAATGGAGGAAGTGAGGACAAAAAAAAAAACCCATTCTCAGACTCTGACGTGAAAAGGGAGGAGGAGGACGACGACGATGAAGGCTGCTAGTTGCCAAAAGTTTCTAAGTGCTACCTGCTTATAAAGTGGGCCTTTCACACACAGCAAGCCAGAATCTCGTTCCTAAGTCTTCACGCGCGCACACACACACACCCCGTCTCCTCACAAGGATGCTTCTCCCTCTAGTTTTGGTCGTCCCCCAGCTCCAAATTCACTAGCAGAGCCAGAAAAGAAGCCAAGGTTAAACAGCTTCCGGCATCCGAATGCAGAGAGAGCGATGGTTTGGGTGGGCGAGGAACTGTGCTTCGACTTCGGCAAGTCTGACAACCTCCCTCACAAAAAAATCTCCAGCTCTTCCAGGAGATCTGGATGCGTGAATGGGTCCACGCCGGGCCCACGTCACACACACCCTCCCCCGGAAAGAGAAGGAACCCGGCAGGAAAAGTTTGGGACTTACTCCTTTCACAGCTGAGAGGGGGAAGCGGGAGGGGGGGGGGTCTAGCAAGGAGTTTAATGCCCTGAAATCTGGCAAATGGGGAAGGAAGGGAAGGGGGTAAAAGACCCGCTAGCTGCACGAGGCTCCTTGAACATACATGTGCTTACAACCTGGCCTACTTTTGACTCCACGAGAAGAAAGGAAGAGGAGGGAGGCTATGGCTTTTCTTTTTTTGATCGGTTAATGGTTTTGCACAGAGTCACGGAGAGAGGAGTGCAGGTGAGGAGGAAAGTGGAGAGAGTCTCAGGACAGCGAGAGGCGGCCCGGTGGCAGGGAGCTGAGGGTGCCACGGAGCACGCACACGCATCCCCGCCCACGAGGCCTTGCCCGGCGAGCCAGCCGTGGTGGTGGTCCCTGAACCTCAAAACTTCTTAGGGCCCCAAACCGATGCCTGCTTAGGGACCACGCCGGTGCCAAAAATGGGGAACTCTTCGGCACTGCTCACGTCGGGGGCCTGAAACGAAAAGATGAGAGTTGAGGTCAGGGAGGGCGCTTTCCTTAGGCAGCCCCGAAGCGGAGGGTGTACTGCAGGGGTGAAATGCTCTGAAGTTATTGGTTTGATTCGTGCACGGTGCATGCCAAATGCACGCTTTGCACGCATGCGCACCGCAGGCGCTACCACACAGCGCTGAAAAAGGAGGATTAGGAAGCCTTTTCTGAGTCTTCAAAGGTAAGTAAACAGCGAGGGAACAGCTGCGCCAAGCGATTTAGATTCGCTAGAAAGGAGGATTTCCTACTTTGTAGCGAATATAAATCACCCGGCACAGCTGATCGTCGCACAGCTGATCGTCGGAAATACCAGTTCGTCTGAACAGGTAGTATTTTTTTACTGCCAGTTCGTCCAAACAGGTAGCATTTTTTCACTACTGGTTCGCCAGAACATGTACCATTTTTTCACTACCGGTTCGCCAGAACATGTACCATTTTTTCACTACCGGTTCGCCTGAACCGGTAGCAGTTTTTACTACTGGTTCGGACAAAGCGGTCTAAACCGGTAGCATTTAACCCCGATGTACAGGTAGTCCTCGACTTACAACCATTCTTTAGCGCCGTTCAGTTACGACGGCAGTGTAACTGATGATGGGTTTTTTTTACAGTTAAGACCTTTCCAGCAACCCCATGATCATGCGGTCAAAATTCAACTGGCTCATATTTATGAGACGTGCGGGGTCCCCGAGTCACGTGATCCCCTTTTGCGACCTACTGACGAGCAAAGTCAAGGGGGAAGCCAGATTCTTTGAACAACTGGGTTACCAACTTCACAACTACAGTGATTCACTTAACCACGCAGGCAAGAATGGTTGTAAAACTGGGGGGGGGGGGGGCGAGAGAAACGCACTTCACAAAATGTCTCACTTAACAACCTAAATTTTGGGCTCAGGGTGGGGTCGTAAATCGAGGACTTCCTGTACTCTGGATGTCCTGCATGAAATCAGCTAGTGCAGCTTGATACAATGCTAGTACCTGTTTTTTTTTTTAACTATTTCTATTCCGGCCAGTGATGGCAAGAACTTGACAATTAAAAACGAAAATTTCAGTCGCTGAGTTTATTTTTCCTTTTCCTTCCTTCTATGCTTAGTCTTTTAGATGGCAGCCCAAGAGCAGAGACGCTCATGTGACTAAGGAATAAATGACAGGGAGCTTTATTTAGTGATAAGATAAGAAATTAAACACACATCGAATGTTGCATACAATGAGGGTAGTCCTTAACTTATGACCACAATCGAGCCCAACATTTCTGTTGCTAAGGGAGACATTTGTCAAGTCAATTTTGCCCCGTTTTACAGCCTTTCGGGTCACTGTTGTTAAGTGAATCGACGCTACGGTTGGGAGTTAGTAACACAGTCATTAAGTGTTGTGGCCCGCCGGCAGCCAGCAGAGCTGGCAGAAGAGTCGGACAGTGAGGAGGTTGGGGAGAAACATGGGCCAGTTCTGGAGGCTGGGGAAAGCTCGGACGAGGGCCCTGCGTCAGAGGCAGAGAGGGAGCTAGGCAGCAGCGAGGCAGAGGAATAGCTGGAGCCCATTCCCAGTGTGCGCATGCGCAGAGCTGCCAGAAGACAAGAACAATTAAGAAAGCAGGGTCAACTTGGGAGTAAGGCCACACCTTGGAGATGATTGGCCCCTCCCACAGGACATAAAAGAGGAGCGAACGGGACGTGGGCTTTGTCAGGAAGCAATTAGTTCATCTCATTTTAAGATTGGAACGTTCCGTTCGTGACCCTAATAGACTCTGTGCCAAGTTTGGCCTTGCCCTGCGTTTGGAAATTGGTTCTCTGGCAGCGTTCCAAGTGAGATAAGTTGGGGGTTGATAAACATTCCTCTGAAAGACTGCCAAAGCCTTGTTGACTGTGAATGAACGGAATTCACAGTCATGTAAATAAAAGAGGTTTTGCCAGGATTAAGGCTTTGCTTCAATGCTTTCTAAGGAAGCCTAGATCAGAACATTAAGGGAACCTGGCTTCCCCTTTTGCCTGTCAAAGGGCTGCAAAAGGGAATCCTCATGACCCCGGGATACGTGGGGAATGCTGCAATGGTCGTTAAGTGTGAAAAAGTCACTTCTAACTCTGAACAGTCACTAAATGAATTGCTGTAAGTC
>JAXLNS010000042.1:1697500-1706091 GCA_037215915.1 Pantherophis vulpinus
GATAGATTGATAGACAAATAGAGACAGATATAGCGAGATATAGATAGATAGATAGATAGATAGATAGATAGATAGATAGATAGATAGGTAGGTAGGTAGGTAGGTAGGTAGGTAGGTAGGTAGGGAGGCAGGCAGGCAGGCAGGCAGGCAGGCAGAGAGACAAACAGACAAACAGACAGAGAGCAAGATAGATTGATAGACAAATAGAGACAGATATAGCGAGATATAGATAGATAGATAGATAGATAGATAGATAGATAGATAGATAGATAGGGAGGGAGGGAGGGAGGGAGGGAGGCAGGCAGGCAGGCAGGCAGAGAGACAAACAGACAAACAGACAGAGAGCAAGATAGATTGATAGACAAATAGAGACAGATATAGCGAGATATAGATAGATAGATAGATAGATAGATAGATAGATAGATAGATAGATAGATAGATAGATAGATAGGTAGGTAGGTGGGTAGGTAGGTAGGTAGGGAGGGAGGCAGGCAGGCAGGCAGGCAGAGAGACAAACAGACAAACAGACAGAGAGCAAGATAGATTGATAGACAAATAGAGACAGATATAGCGAGATATAGATAGATAGATAGATAGATAGATAGATAGGTAGGTAGGTAGGTAGGTAGGGAGGGAGGGAGGGAGGGAGGGAGGGAGGCAGGCAGGCAGGCAGAGAGACAAACAGACAAACAGACAGAGAGCAAGATAGATTGATAGACAAATAGAGACAGATATAGCGAGATATAGATAGATAGATAGATAGATAGATAGATAGATAGATAGATAGATAGATAGATAGATAGGTAGGTAGGTAGGTAGGTAGGGAGGGAGGGAGGGAGGCAGGCAGGCAGGCAGGCAGAGAGACAAACAGACAAACAGACAGAGAGCAAGATAGATTGATAGACAAATAGAGACAGATATAGCGAGATATAGATAGATAGATAGATAGATAGATAGATAGATAGATAGGTAGGGAGGGAGGGAGGCAGAGAGACAAACAGACAAACAAACAGAGAGCAAGATAGATTGATAGACAAATAGAGACAGATATAGCGAGATATAGATAGATAGATAGATAGATAGATAGATAGATAGATAGGTAGGTAGGGAGGGAGGCAGAGAGACAAACAGACAAACAAACAGAGAGCAAGATAGATTGATAGACAAATAGAGACAGATATAGCGAGATATAGATAGATAGATAGATAGATAGATAGATAGATAGATAGATAGATAGATAGATAGATAGGTAGATAGATAGATAGATAGGTAGGTAGGTAGGTAGGTAGGTAGGTAGGTAGGTAGGTAGGTAGGTAGGTAGGTAGGGAGGGAGGGAGGGAGGGAGGGAGGCAGGCAGGCAGGCAGGCAGGCAGGCAGAGAGACAAACAGACAAACAGACAGAGAGCAAGATAGATTGATAGACAAATAGAGACAGATATAGCGAGATATAGATAGATAGATAGATAGATAGATAGATAGATAGATAGGGAGGGAGGGAGGGAGGCAGAGAGACAAACAGACAAACAAACAGAGAGCAAGATAGATTGATAGACAAATAGAGACAGATATAGCGAGATATAGATAGATAGATAGATAGATAGATAGATAGATAGATAGATAGATAGGTAGGTAGGTAGGTAGGTAGGTAGGTAGGTAGGTAGGTAGGGAGGGAGGGAGGGAGGGAGGCAGGCAGGCAGGCAGGCAGGCAGGCAGGCAGGCAGAGAGACAAACAGACAAACAGACAGAGAGCAAGATAGATTGATAGACAAATAGAGACAGATATAGCGAGATATAGATAGATAGATAGATAGATAGATAGATAGATAGATAGATAGATAGATAGGTAGGTAGGTAGGTAGGTAGGTAGGTAGGTAGGGAGGTAGGTAGGTAGGTAGGTAGGTAGGTAGGTAGGGAGGCAGGCAGGCAGGCAGGCAGAGAGACAAACAGACAAACAGACAGAGAGCAAGATAGATTGATAGACAAATAGAGACAGATATAGCGAGATATAGATAGATAGATAGATAGATAGATAGATAGATAGATAGATAGATAGATAGGTAGGTAGGTAGGTAGGTAGGTAGGGAGGGAGGCAGGCAGGCAGGCAGGCAGGCAGGCAGAGAGACAAACAGACAAACAGACAGAGAGCAAGATAGATTGATAGACAAATAGAGACAGATATAGCGAGATATAGATAGATAGATAGATAGATAGATAGATAGATAGATAGATAGATAGGTAGGTAGGTAGGTAGGTAGGTAGGTAGGTAGGGAGGCAGGCAGGCAGGCAGGCAGGCAGAGAGACAAACAGACAAACAGACAGAGAGCAAGATAGATTGATAGACAAATAGAGACAGATATAGCGAGATATAGATAGATAGATAGATAGATAGATAGATAGATAGATAGATAGATAGGTAGGTAGGTAGGTAGGTAGGTAGGTAGGTAGGGAGGGAGGCAGGCAGGCAGGCAGGCAGGCAGAGAGACAAACAGACAAACAGACAGAGAGCAAGATAGATTGATAGACAAATAGAGACAGATATAGCGAGATATAGATAGATAGATAGATAGATAGATAGATAGATAGGTAGGTAGGTAGGTAGGTAGGTAGGTAGGTAGGTAGGGAGGGAGGGAGGGAGGCAGGCAGGCAGGCAGGCAGAGAGACAAACAGACAAACAGACAGAGAGCAAGATAGATTGATAGACAAATAGAGACAGATATAGCGAGATATAGATAGATAGATAGATAGATAGATAGATAGATAGATAGATAGGTAGGTAGGTAGGTAGGTAGGTAGGTAGGTAGGTAGGTAGGGAGGCAGGCAGGCAGGCAGGCAGGCAGGCAGAGAGACAAACAGACAAACAGACAGAGAGCAAGATAGATTGATAGACAAATAGAGACAGATATAGCGAGATATAGATAGATAGATAGATAGATAGATAGATAGATAGATAGATAGATAGATAGGGAGGGAGGGAGGGAGGGAGGGAGGCAGGCAGGCAGGCAGGCAGAGAGACAAACAGACAAACAGACAGAGAGCAAGATAGATTGATAGACAAATAGAGACAGATATAGCGAGATATAGATAGATAGATAGATAGATAGATAGATAGATAGATAGATAGATAGATAGATAGATAGGTAGGTAGGTAGGTGGGTAGGTAGGTAGGTAGGGAGGGAGGCAGGCAGGCAGGCAGGCAGAGAGACAAACAGACAAACAGACAGAGAGCAAGATAGATTGATAGACAAATAGAGACAGATATAGCGAGATATAGATAGATAGATAGATAGATAGATAGATAGATAGATAGATAGATAGATAGATAGATAGATCTAGATAGATAGATAGATAGATAGATAAATAGACAGAGAGACAGACAGATAGGTAGGTAGACAGAGAGACAGACAGAGAGATAAATAGAGACAGATGATAGAGAGCAAGATAGATAGACCGACAAATAGAGACAGATAATAGAGAGCAAGATAGATAGATAGATGTCTTGACAGATAAATAGAGAGATGATAGAGAGCGAGAGAGACAGAGACAGAGACACAGAGAGAGATCAGGGGTATGGAACTCCTGGCCCACAGGCTGATGCTTCATGCACTGGCCATGCCCACCCCCAGTTAACGAAGGGGGGGAAAAGTCCCGATACGTCACGTGATGACGACATGACAACATGAGTTTGACACCCCTGATATAGATGATAAATGATATATAGAAGATTGATAGATGGTAAACAGATGAAATAGATGATAGCTAGATGATAGATAATATATAGATGGTAGCTGTAGATAGCTGATAGCTGGATGGACAGACAGAAGGAAGATAGATGATGGATAGATAGATAGATAGATAGATAGATAGATAGATAGATAGATAGATAGATAAAATGAGAGAGAAGGAGAGAGGCGGGGAGGGAGGGAGACGGACAGAATGGAATGGCAAAATCATTGCCTGTTCTTGCCCTCTTAAGTGAAAATCACCTCAGATTTTTGTTCAAAGAAGAACCAGACAGATGCCTTTGGAGTCCACTACTAGAGTCGGGCATTCCTCACAATTCCTCACAATTGTAAACAAACCTTCAGACTGATTCATACCAGCGATTACATGCGTCGTTTCACCACCTTGCCCTGCAAGCAATTGGCACGCTCTCTTTCCTGCTGCTGCTTGAAAGGGGTATTTGATGTTATCCCAAGGTGCAAATGACAAGTTTAATGTTCTAAAAGCTATCTCGTTTCCTTTGGGCACGGCCTCCTGGGGACAAGCATGCCCAGAATATGCAATTACTGCTACGCAATTCATCGGATTATTGAAGCCACCCATTGTTAGCGTTCTCACCATGCACTCAAGCTTTAAACTCATGAAACAGGGTTGGATCTGTGCAACTGGCCAAGCTGTTCCTAAAACCCAGCCAAAATTAAGATTAACCAAGTTTATTCTTTTGTTCAAATGCACCTGCTGGTTTTTATTTTATTTATTTATTTATTAATTTGATTTCTATACCGCCCTTCTCCCGAAGGACTCAAGGCAGTGTACAGCCTGATTAAAAAGCACAAAGACAGACAAAATTTAAAAATAATTAGATAAATAATAAAGATTTAGATTCGCTAGAAAGGAGGATTTCCTACTTTCTAGCAAATATAAATCACCCGGCATAGCTGATCGTCGGAAATACCAGTTCGTCCGAACAGGTAATATTTTTTTACTGCCAGTTCATCCAAACAGGTAGCTTTTTTTCACTACCGGTTCGCCTGAACAGGTAGCATTTTTTACTACCGGTTCGCCAGAACATGTATTTTTTCACTACCGGTTCGCCTGAACAGGTAGCATTTTTTTACTACCGGTTTTGGCTCCACGCTGCCCCCTTTTTGTGCGTGGGAAATTAGGAGGGGGGGGATTTAGTAGCGGGGATGTAGGTAGACAAAACAGCATTCTTCTTTTTGGTCAAGGTCAAGGCAGTCCTGCATCTGGAGGAGGAGCAGTTAAAGTAGTGTCTCAAGATGGGACGGATGCCGATTGGATCATGTGATGGAGTGATGGGTGCAAGGGCTGGAGTTGGGGTTTTGATTTACTGAGGGAAAACCCGGAATTCTCAGATTCGGGTTTTCCCAGCTGTGCTAGTATACCTACTCTAATAAATGGGAACTTTTAGAAAATGCCTGTCTCCGAGTTTTTAATTGGAGTTGGGGTTTTCTGGAATGCTGACAATAGAATTCTGGGAGTTGAAGTCCACAAGTCATAAAGTTGCCACGGCTGGTTAATAGTATGAAGGGATTCCTTGCTGGAAGAGGTTTATAGGTTAAAGAGTTGCCTTCATCTGAAAATGCTGTCAACAACAGTCCAGCAGCTCCAGAAGAAACAGGGTGGGGAGGTTCAGGAATATTGTCCTTCTCTGCTTCCTTTAGCATAGGGGTGTCAAACTCAAGGCTGACAGGATAGTGGGGAATGGAAGGAAGAATCCTGTCAGAGCTGAAGAAGCTTCTTGGATGTGAAGCGAAACGTCTTCAAAAGAAAAAAAACAAGAAAGTCCAGTTGCCTCCTGAAAAAGCACCTTTGGGACAACCATGACCTGGATGACTGAGAATCTCTACAGGCTTTTAAATAATAACCAATGTAGTTTTAACTTTCTTGTGGAATTGGTTTCTTGGTTTGGCGTATGCCAGAGGTCAGCAACCTGCGGCCCTGGAGCCGCATGTGGCTCTTTCACCCCTCTGCTGCGGCTCCCTGTCACTCAAATTATGCCTCACAACCAATGTGCGACACCCGCCAGCACGCAATTTATTGAGCTTTTCAACTCCCGGTAGGCCAACCATGGATAAATCCAAGAAAAGAAAAGTTTCAGAAGAAAACAGAACATTTAATTCAACTACATATGCTAGTTTTGTGGTCGCTGAAGAAATAGTCAGGCATGGGAAGGATTTTGTGGCTCCCGGTGTTTTCTTTTCTGTGGGAAACGGGCAGGGGTGGGTTCTAAATTTTTTTACTACTGGTTCTGTGGGCGTGGCTTATTTTGTGGGCGTGGCTTGGAGGTCATGTGACTGGGTGGGCATGGCTAGCTGATCATGTGACCAGGTGGCCATGGCTATGTGTATAGGGACTACTCAGAGGGCTGAAAAAAGTGATTTCTGACAGGTCCTCGCACTTTTGACCGGTCTTCGCACTTATGACTAGTCATCATTTATGCCCATTGTAGCATCCTTAACAATCGTGTCACTCATTTCACAACTGCTTCTCTTCACCATGGTGACAAGATAGGGCAAAAAACGTAAAATGTGAGGACAGTCGTAAGTTCGAGGATTGGTCAAAAGTGCGAGGACCAGTCAAAAATAACTTTTTCAGCCCTCTGAGTAGTCCATATGCACAAAAAAATTCAATTATTTCTTCAAAGTGCTGATGATTGCACCCTGGCTGGAAGAACTCCAACAGGGGAGTATTTCCTCCCAACAGCGGTGTAAAAAGCTTAAAACAACCCTTCCTCTTTAAGAAAGTCAAGCAAAAAAATAGCCTCCGGAACCGGAAGTGACAGTAAGTCTAGGTATACTGCCGGAGAGGCAGTTTCTGTAATAAAGATTAGGCTAGGAAACAACACCAAATGTTGTAATTAATCCTTACAGGATTAACCCTGTAAAGTGGAAAAAAACCAAAAGATTTCTTTTAACAACCGGTTCTCCAAACTGCTTAATTACTTAACTACTGGTTCTACCGAAGTAGAATCCCACCACTGGGTCTACCCCATTTATTTTTGCAGGCATTGATCTACTCATGTATTTTTGCAGGCACTGGTCTACCCATTTATTTTTGCAGGCACCGGTCTACTCATTTGTTTTCTTTTAACACTGATCAGCTGTAGGGCGGCCCTTTGAAGCCCCGCAGCAAGAGTTTAAACAGTTTTTCTTCCCTCTAGCCATCAGCTGGGACTCAGGAGGCAGCAATAGATTGGGGGTGGGGCCAAATAAAAGGTAAGAATAACAGGGAGGGGGGGGCGCAGAACCAGTTCAGTGACATCATATCGTCACCGCTACCGGCTCAGCCGAACCGGGCCAAACCGGGAGGAACCCACCACTGGAAACGGCTCCAAATGGCTCTTTTGAGTGTTTAAGATTGCAGACCCCTGGCCTATGCGGTGAGGTTTTCCATTGGGAATGTGGTCCCCAAACCCCCTAGGACAGGGGTGTCAAACACAAGGCGTGCAGGCTGGATGTGGTCGGATCAGGCCCGCGGGGCCATCCTGGAAAATGTAAGGGGCCTGCCTGCATCACTAAGAGCCCCGTTTACCCAACGGAAACAATGGGCCAGGGTGGCTTCAGCCCGGTCTACCCGGTGCAAAGAGAAAACATGCCAGCAGTTTGAGGAGTGATGCCCACCAAGTCGGCCACGCCCAGTGAGTGGCGTCAAGCTGGCCATGCCCACCCAGTCGTCAACCACAGCCCTGATGTGGCCCTCAATAAAATTGAGTTTGACATCCCTTGCCCTAGCACAGGGGTCTGCAACCTTAAACACTCAAAAAGTCATTTGGACCCGTTTCCCACAGAAAAGAAAACACCGGGAGCCACAAAACCCTTCCTTTGCCTGACTATTTTTTGAGCGGCCACAAAATTAGCATATGTAGTTGAATTAAATGTTCTGTTTTCTTCTGACCGTGGGTTGAAAAGCTCAATAAATCGCGTGCCGGCGAGTGCCGCACATTGGTAGTGGTGATGCATATTTTGAGTGACAGGGAGCCGCAGCAGAGGGGTGAAAGAGCCACATGCGGCTCCAGAGCCGCAGGTTGCTGACCCCTGCCCTAGCAGATGAACAGCTGATGGGGAAATTCTGAAGCAGCAGAGCAAAAGGATGCCTCCCCTTCTACTCCCTCTGTTCGTTCAACTGTTTTTCACCAGCTTCCCCTTCACACACACACACCCCAAAACCCATGCAAATTCCCTCTCACATATTCCTCTTCCAGGTTAAGCATGTGGTCGATGGCATCATCCACGTTTTCAGGCAACCCCGTCACGGTGACTCTATCCGGGTCGTTGGCACCCGGCTGCGGGAAGCGGATATCCACCTGTTAAGAGAGGAAAAAGCTGGTTTTAAATAAGGACAGACCCTACCTGAACTTTGCAGATCTCAAAAAGCTGACCGAGAAAATCCCAGACCAAACGGGGGAACTTAAAATGAGAGCCAACCACACTTGTCCTGTGGCCCAAACAAACACACAAAGTCAAGCTCGACTTGAAGAAAATGTTACTTTTGAGAAAAAGCGAATTGTTTTTTCTTTCCACCGATAAAAAAACAACAGCAGCAGCTGGCTACCATTTCACTTAAGACATCCTTGGGGGACAGATAGTCCTCGACTTACGACCACAACGGAGCCCCAAATGTCTGTTGCTAAGCGAGACAAGAGTTGTTACGTGAGTTGCGCCCCATTTCATGACCTTTCCTGCCACCGTTGTTCAGCGAATCACTGCGGTTGTTAAATTAGAAACGCGGGTCATGAAGTGAATCTGGCTTCCCTGCCTTGGCTTTTCTTGTCAAAAGGTCGCAAAAAGGGGATCGCATGACTCCCGGGATGCACTGAGATTGTCATAAGTCTGAGTCAGTTGCCAAAC
>JAXLNS010000042.1:1706291-1721291 GCA_037215915.1 Pantherophis vulpinus
CGGTGATCGCGGGGGACGATCCCGGCTTCTCCAGGCGGGCCAAGGGCGCAAAAGGCGAGGAGGAGGAGGAGGAGGAGGCTGCGCACCCCGCCCCACGCCCCGCACGCGCCGGGACCGACCGGCAACCGCTTGTCTTGTTGTGTGCGCGCCGCTTCCCCCGCCCATCCCCGCCGAGGCCACGCCCTCAACCGGCAGGGGGGAGGGGCTGGCCAACGGCTCCTCCCCCAACACCCCCCCCCCCACGCGGCTTCCCACCGCGTCAGGCCCCACGCGCGCGCCGTGGAGGGTTGTTGTTTGTTTTTTTTGGGTTTTTTTCGCAACCGGCTGCGGGGTAACCGGCGTGGCTGGCTGGCTTCCCGGTTGGACAGGGGAGAGAGGGTGAGGGAAGACAGGCGGAGGTTCTGGTGATGATGGGCGGATGGAGCCCGAGGGCGGGGGGGGGGGGGAGGGAGACCGTTACGCACCGGCTGGCTCGGCAGAGCGGCTTGAACCGGCTCAAAGGAAGAAAACAAAAGAAAAGAAAAGAAAACTTCGGGTTGCGCCGGGGCCGGACGCGTTTAGCGATGACTCGCGTTAATCCGAGGTGGTTCAAAATACTCTTAGGGCTCGAAGCGGGTCGGGCGGTTTAGCCTCGGGGTCTCGCGGTCTCTCTCCCTCCCTCTTTCCTCACCTTCCTTCCCTCCTTCCCTTTCCTCCCCCTCCTTGCCCCCTGCCTCTCCCCCTCCCCCTTCCTTCCCTCCCCCTCCCCTTCCTCTCCCTCTTTCCTCCCCCTCCCCCCCTCCCGTTTCCCTCACCTATCCTCCCCTCCCTCTCTCCCTTCCCCTTGTTTCCTTCTTCCCGCCCTCTCTTTTCTCCCTCTCCCTCCCTCCTTGCCTCCTGCCCTCTCCCTCTCCCCCTTCCTTCCCTCTCCCTTTCCTCCCTCTCTCTCTTTCCCTCCCCTCCCTCCTTCTCTCCCCCTTCCTTCCCTCTCCCTTTCCTCCCTCTTCCCCTCCCTCTCCCCTGCTCCTCCCCCTCCTCCTCTCTCCCTCTCCTTCCTCCCCATCTCCTCCCCCTCCTCCTCTCCCCTTCCCCTTCCTCTCCCTCTTTCCTCTCCCTTTCCTTCCTCTCCCTCCCTCCTCCTTACTTTCCTCTCCCTTTCCTCCCTCTCCCCCTCCCTCTCCCCTGCTCCTCCCCCTCCTCCTCTCTCCCTCTCCTTCCTCCCCATCTCCTCCCCCTCCTCCTCTCCCCTTCCCCTTCCTCTCCCTCTTCCCTCTCCCTTTCCTTCCTCTCCCTCCCTCCTCCTTACTTTCCTCTCCCTTTCCTCCCTCTCCCCCTCCCTCTCCCCTGCTCCTCCCCCTCCTCCTCTCTCCCTCTCCTTCCTCCCCATCTCCTCCCCCTCCTCCTCTCCCCTTCCCCTTCCTCTCCCTCTTCCCTCTCCCTTTCCTTCCTCTCCCTCCCTCCTCCTTACTTTCCTCTCCCTTTCCTCCCTCTCCCCCTCCCTCTCCCCTGCTCCTCCCCCTCCTCCTCTCTCCCTCTCCTTCCTCCCCATCTCCTCCCCCTCCTCCACTCCCCTTCCCCTTCCTCTCCCTCTTCCCTCTCCCTTTCCTTCCTCTCCCTCCCTCCTCCTTACTTTCCTCTCCCTTTCCTCCCTCTCCCCCTCCCTCTCCCCTGCTCCTCCCCCTCCTCCTCTCTCCCTCTCCTTCCTCCCCATCTCCTCCCCCTCCTCCTCTCCCCTTCCCCTTCCCCTCCCTCTTCCCTCTCCCTTTCCTTCCTCTCCCTCCCTCCTCCTTACTTTCCTCTCCCTTTCCTCCCTCTCCCCTCCCTCTCCCCTGCTCCTCCCCCTCCTCCTCTCTCCCTCTCCTTCCTCCCCATCTCCTCCCCCTCCTCCTCTCCCCTTCCCCTTCCTCTCCCTCTTCCCTCCCTTTCCTTCCTCTCCCTCCCTCCTCCTTACTTTCCCTTTCCTCCCTCTCCCCCTCCCTCTCCCCTGCTCCTCCCCCTCATCTCCATCTCCTTCCTCCCCATCTCCTCCCCCTCCTCCTCTCCCCTTCCCCTTCCTCTCCCTCTTCCCTCTCCCTTTCCTTCCTCTCCCTCCCTCCTCCTTACTTTCCCTTTCCTCCCTTTCCCCCTCCCTCTCCCCTGCTCCTCCCCCTCCCCCTCTCCATCTCCTTCCTCCCCATCTCCTCCCCCTCCTTCTCTCCCCTTCCCCTTCCTCTCCCTCTTTCCTCCCCCTTCCTCCCTCCTGTTTCCCTCACCTATCCTCCCGTCCCTCTCTCCCTCCCCCTTGTTTCCTTCTTCCCGCCCTCTCTTTTCTCCCTCTCCCTCCCTCCTTGCCTCCTGCCCTCTCCCCCTCCCCCTTCCTTCCCTCTCCCTTTCCTCCGTCTCCCTCTTTCCCTCCCCTCCCACCTTCCCTCCTTCTCTCCCCCTTCCTTCCCTCTCCCTTTCCTTCCTCGTACCCTCCCTCCTCCCCTCCCTCCCCTCCCCTCTCCTCCTCCTTCTCTCCCCCTCCCCTTCCTCTCCCTCTTTCCTCCCACTTACACCCTCTCCCACTCTCCCTCCCTCCTTCCCTCCCTCTGTCCCTTTCCCTTCTTCCCTCCCTCTCTTTTCTCCCTCTCCCTCCCTCCTTGCCTCCTGCCCTCTCCCTCCCCCTTCCTTCCCTCTCCCTTTCCTCCCTCCCTCTCCCCCTCCTTCCCTCCCTCCCTTCCCCCTTCTTCCCTCCCTCTCTCCCTACCCCTATCTTCCCTCCCTCCTTCTCTTTTCTCCTTGCCTTCTGCCCTCTCCCTCTCTTCCTTTCCTCCCTCTCCCTCCACCTTTCCTCCCTCCTTCCCTCCCTCTCTCCCTCCCCTTCTTTCCCTCCCTCCTTTTCTCCCTCTCCCTCCCTCCTTGCCTCCTGCCCTCTCCCCCTTCCTTCCCTCTCCCTTCCTTCCCTCTCCCTTTCCTCCCTCTCCCCCTCCCCCACCTTCCCTCCCTCCCCCTCCCTCTCTATCTCTCTGGGTTTAAGAAGAGACTAGAAGAGTCACTTATCTGAAATGGTATAGGTTCTCCCTGCTTGAGGGGGAGGGCTGGACTAGAAGACCTTCAGTAATCACAGTAACAGAGTTGGAAGGGACCTTGGAGGTCATCTAGTCCAACCCCCTGCTCAGGCAGGAGACCTGTACTAGGGATTGGAACCACCGAACTGCCAACCTTTCTGATCAACAAGCACAGTGTCTTAGCCACTGAGCCACCGTCTGGTGGGAATGCACGCAGTGGGGTTTGGCTGAGCGGGCGCGTCACTCGGCTTTCCGGACAATGGGCATCTGACCAGAGTCGAGAAGGGGGGTAGAAGTAATCCTCGATTTACAACCACAATCGAGCCCAGAATTTACGTTGCTAAAAGGAGAAATGGGTGAAGTGAATTTTGTCCCGTTTTACGGCTTGTCTTGCCATGTTTCTTAAGCGAACCGCAAGTTAGTAACTCGGTTGTTAAGCGAATCGGGCTTCCCCGTTGACTTTGTTTGTCAGAAGGTCGCTAAAGATGGGTCACGACGCTACAATTGTCGATACGAACCAGTTGTCTCAAGCATCTGACTGTAAATCACACGACCATGGGGAATGCTGCAACGGTCGTTAAGTGTGAACAATGGTCACAAGTCACTTTTTTCAGGGCCATTGTAACTTCAAACGGTCACTAAATGAACTGTGGATTACCTGTATTCTCCCCCAGGGTTATTAACCCACTAGCAAACCACCAAGGGGTTTTTGCAAATAAGCCATGGTTTAACTTTTATCAGAGCTAGTCTTTTTTAATCACTATCCTTTTGCTTGGTAAGCCATGGTTAGAATCAGCAGTTGGCCAACGCCTGCTTTGACGCTTGTCACAAGAAGCTAAAGAGGCTGACCACAAACCCTCCACTTATAGGAAGCGTTGGCGCAATTGTGGATGCGTAACTGCAAAAAAAGAATTTTGCATGGCCACCTATTACAGGTGGAAAAATAATGTAGCATTTTGCGTGCAAACAGGTCCCAGCAAAAATCCGGAGGTAAAAAAGTTAAAGTCCTGAGGTAAAAAGTTTGTTAAAAACACAAACCTACGCAATTTCGCTTAGTAAATGCATCCCCCACGCTTATTATGAGATAAATTGTCTGTTTGATAGTGGGAACAAGCGATGAAATATCAGGACATTCTCACGTATATATGTAGTTTATGGTATACAGGTACTATAGTTCTCAACTTACAACCGTTTGTTTAGTGACTGTTCAAAGTTACAATGGCACTGGGGGGGAAAAATGACTTGTGAGCATTTTTTACTTATGATCGTTGCAGCATCCTCATGGACACATGATCAAAATCCAGACGCTTGGCATCTGTCTCATATTTATGACGGTTGCAGTGTCCCCGGGGTCATGTGATCATCGCCTTTTGTGACCTGACAAGCAAATCAATGGAGAAGCCAGATTCATCTAAGAATCATGTTACTAAGTTAACGTCTGCAACGATTCCTTTCTCAACGGTGGCAAGGAAGGTCGTAAAACGAGTCAAAATTCCCGTAACCATCTTGTTTAACCACAAGAAATTTGGGTCTCAGTATATCCGCAGGCCTGTTTTGATTTGGACTCGGCTCCGAAACGTATCTCAATTCTGAAATGTCTTTGAATGCCTCAATTCCGCACAGAAATCAGACTAACAAAAGAGTTGGAAGGGACCTTGTAGGTCATCTAGTCCAACCCCCCACCCAAGCGGACCCTACACCATTTCTGACAAATGGCAGTCCAATCTCTTCTTGAAAGCCTCCAGTGATGAAGCTCCCACAACCTTCGAAGGCAACTTCTGTTCCATGGGTTGATAGTTCTCACTGTCAGAAAATTTCTCCTTATTTCCCATTTGAATCTCTCCTTGATCAGTTTCCATCCTTTATTCCTTGTCTGGCCTTCAGGTGCCTTGGAAAATAGGTTGACCCCTTCCTCTCTGTAGCAGCCCCTCAAGTATTGGAAGACTGCTATCATGTCTCCCCTGGTCCTTCTCTTCACTAGACTAGCCATGCCCAGTTCCTGTAACCGTTCATCTTGTTTTAGTCTCCAGTCCCCTAAACATCCCGGTTCTCTGCACTTTTTCTAGAGTCTCAACATCATTTTTATAGTGTGGTGACCAAAACTGGATGCTGTATTCTAAGTGTGGTCTTACTAAGGCTTTATAGAGTGGTATTAGTACCTGCCTTGATCTTGATTGTATCCCTGTTAATGTAGTTTAGGATTGCGTTGGCTTTTTTGGCTGCTGCTGCACACTGCTAGCTCATATTTAGCTGGTTGTCCACGAAGACTCCAAATTCCCTCTCACAGTTACTGCTATTAAACCTGGTTTCACCCAATCTATATGTGTACTCTGGGTTTTTCTTGCCCAAGTGTAAGACTTTACTATTCTCTACATTGAATTTCATTTTCTTAGAGAGGGCCCAGTGTTCAAGTCTGTCAAGATCCATCTGGATCTTGAGCCTATCATCTAGGGCGTTGGCTATTCCTGCCAGCTTAGTATCATCTGCAAATTTGGTAAGTTCCCCTTCTATTCCCTCATCTAAGTCGTTCATGAAGATATTGAAATCAATTATTGAATCCTGATTTCTTCTGCCTGGGTGATTATTGGCTTGAATGGGGCACCTGGCAAAATGAATAAGGTGTTGTGGTCCGCCAGCAGCCTGTGGAGCTAGCAGCAGAGTCGGACAGTGAGGAGGCTGGGGAGGACCATGGGCCAGTCCTGGAGCCTGGGGAAGGCCCAGACGAGGGCTCTGCATCGGAGTCAGAGATGGGGCCAGGGCCATCTGAGAGTGATGCACAGACTCTGGAGCCCCCAGTCGGACAGCAGAGGAACAGGAGGAGCCTGTTCCTAGTGCACACATGCGCAGAGCTGCCAGAAGGCAAGAGCAGCTAAAGCAAAAGGGACAACTCCGGAGTAAAGCCAGGAGATGATTGGCCCCTCCCATAAGACTTAAAAGAGAAACAAAGGCACTTGGGGCCTTTTGCAAGAAAGCAACGTTGCCAACTTTGTTTCCAGTTGGTATCTCGTTTGAATTTTGTGGGGCTTTGCCAAGTAAGGCCTTTGACTGGGTGTCAAAGAAGATAAAGGTTGGTGATTATCCCGAAGGACTTCTTCCAAAGGACTTGTTTGGCAACTAATTGGGACTCCGCTGGGAATGAAAGTAATTCTCAGCTGTTACAATAAAATAGGGGGTTTTTTGGGACTAATTGTGTCTTGTAATGACTCAGTAAGCCTAGGTCACAACATACCGTGCTGGGCCAGGCCGAGGGTGCAATAGGACTCCTATTTCATTACGTTTGCATTATGTCCCTTTCAGCATTTCCTGTGGTAGATAAAGCCGTTTGCGTTCAAAATAAAAAACAAATTGGGAATGAAAAGAACATGCTTGGCGGAAATAGCTATTTGTGTACGAAACGGCAGGTGGATATCTGGGTTGACATAGTGCCAGAACATTACTGTGGGTATCACAGCTTCCTTGTCCCTGCTTGGTGGGCTGCACAATGCAAATTTGTCAGACTCGTCTTCACCTTGCGTGTTTGTGTGTGCTACCGTTAACATTCTACACAAACTGCTGGCTTGGCTTGTATATGGAGCCAGTTTCCATAACCATAGTTTGCTGGATAATGACGAACGAGGGGCCCCCGTTCAACATGCTAAGGCAGTGATGGCTAACCTTTTTGTCATTGCGTGCCGAAAGCGGCATGTGCACGCACCCATAATGGAATCTGCGTGCGGCCCCCCCATGCGCGTCCCGCCCCCATGCATGTGCACATGCTCCCCACGTTCCCCTATGCATGCATGTGCAACCCTCCTTGCCCCCCGCACATGTCCACGTGACCCCGTGTCCCCCAGGCATGCGCGCACCCCTCTGCATGTGCCCTGACCCCCACACATGCACGACAGAGACCCAAAAACCAGCTGGCCGGCGGGAGGCACACACGCATGCGCAGTGAAACTGAGCTGCAGCGACACCTTGCATGCATGCAGAGAGGGCTCTGCGTGTCACCTGTGGCACACATGCCATAGGTTCGCCATCACAATGCTAAGCCATAAATAGCAGGGGCCGAGTTCCCTAACACACTAAGCAAAAGATTATTATGGATTTTTTTGGGGTGTGTGAATGTGTCTATGAGTTAGTGTTGACTCCTTGTAGCTGCCTGGATTTGATCCGGCAGCAAGGTTTTTCAGAAGAGGTTTGCCGTTGCTACCTTCCCAGGGCTGAGAGCAAGCGACTGGCCCAGGGTCGCCCAGCTGGCTTTGGGCTTAAGGCAGGACTAGAACTCACAGTCTCCTGGTTGCTAGCCTGACACCTTAACTCCTACACCCGTGAGGGTGAACCTATGGCACGCGTTGTCCTTGCATGTCGCCTGGCACGCACGGCCATGCCTGTCTTCCGGGTCTCTGATGCACATGCATGTAACTATCAGCTGTCCATGTGTGCGGCAGTTCTGAAAACCGGTGTGCGCATGTGCGTTGGCCAGCTGATCGTGGGCTGCGCATGTGTGCTGGAACCCAGAAGTTCAGCTTTTCCAGAGCGCAAACCCTTCACGCGCGCGGCAGTACTGAAAACCGCCCTGCACATGCGTGCTGGACAGCTGATCATCGGGCGTGCATGTGTCCTAGAACCTGAAAGTTTGGCCTTTCCTGATGAGGGCGTGCACACACGTGTGACATGTCTGCACGACCTCTTTTAGGGGGCACTTGGTGCCGAAAAGGTTCGCCATCATTGCCCTACACCAAACTGGCTTTCCTTCTCTTTCTCTTCTCTTTCTTTCCTTCTCCATCTTCCTTCTCTTTCTCTTTTCTTTCTTTCTGTTTCTTTTTCTTCTTATTTAATTTCTACACCTAAGAAACTCAGCAATTTATATATTTGACCACGGCCTGACAATTTCTGGTCGCGGGGATTTACACTGTGGCAAAGGGGCAGATTGTTCGAGCAGGTGCAACTTTTGCTAAAGGATCACCTGAATTGTGGGTTTTTTTGCCCCTCACAAATTTTAAGCGTTTGGTGGAGCTTTGGTGAGATAAAAGACACCCTAACTCCGCCCGTAACTGTGGTGCTGGTGGGCCCTCTCCAGTTTCGTAGTAATTATACTGGATGAAAAAAGGAAGGAATAAAGCAGAAAGCGAATAATGGCTTGAGTTACCCTGGCTGATCTCCTCCTGCAGAAGATCAGAGCTGAGCAGAGGCCCACAAACTAATTTCCGTGTCCCAACCTCGACCGGCTGCTTTGACCCCGTAAGGATTAACCAGTCAAATCTGTCAACCGAAACGGCAGTTCTTAAGCAGATTGGATTGCATTTCCAAACGGACCGGAAAGACCTCATCGGGAAGGTTGAGAAGAACACAAGAAATACAGTCTGAGGGCTGGGTTACATGAGGTGATTTGCCTCAGCTTTGTTTCTTGTAGGCCCGAATGGCAACCACAGCTAGTCCTCGACTTAAAAAGCCATTCGCTTAGCGACCGCTTGAAGTTACAGCAGCACTGGCCGGGGTGGGTGAGTGGGTGAGTGGGACTTAAGACCAGTTCAGACTTTGGGACTATCGCAGAATCCTCGGGTCAGGTGATCAAAAGATCAGGCCCTTGGCAACTGGCATGTGTTGACGACAGTTGCGCTGTGACGGGGACGTGGGATCACCATTCGTCACCTTCCCGCCGGATTTCTGAGAAGCGAAGTCAATGGGGGAAGTTGGATTTCAACTTCAACGGCAGCACGGTTCACTTAACGACGAGTGATTCGATTAACAATCGTGGGGGAGGGGGGAGAAAGATTATAATATCAAATGCGTAAAATCGGATGAAGCACACATCATTAGGAGACTGGGGGCTAAAACATACGAAGAACGGTTGCTGGGATTGGCGTACGTCTGGTTTAATGAAAAGGACTGGGGGGGTGACATGTTAGCAGCGTTCCAATGCTTGAAGGTCTGCCACAAAGAAGAGGGAGTCAAACTATTCTCCAAGGCACCTGCGGGCAGGACAAGAAGCAATGGAGGGAAAGTAATCAAGGACAGAAGCAACCTAGAACTAAGGAGAAATATCCTGACAGTGAGAACAATTAGTCAGGGGAACAACTTGCCTCCAGAATTTGTGGGTGCTCCAACACTGGAGGTTTTTAAGAGATTGGATAACCATTTGTCTGAAATGATACAGAGTTTCCTACCTGTGTACTGGGTTGGCCTAGAAGTTCTATTCTATTCTATTCTATTCTATTCTATTCTATTCTATTCTATTCTATTCTATTCTATTCTATTCTATTCTATTCTATTCTATTCTACTCCTCTAACCCTGTTCCTACTCCTACTCCTCTTCTGTTCTGTATTCTATTTTATATTCCATTCCATTCCATTTACTAAAGATGTTGAGACTCTAGATAAAGAGTGCAGAGAAGAGCAACAAAGATGGTTAGGGGACTGGAGGCTAAAACATATGAAGAACGGTTGCAGGAACTGGGTATATCTCGTTTAATGAAGAGAAGGACCAGGGGTGACATGATAGCAGCGTTCCAATATCTCAGGGGTTGCCACAGAGTCAAACTATTCTCCAAAGCACCTGAGGGTAGGACAAGAAGCAATGGGTGGGAACTAATCAAGGAGAGAAGCAATTTAGAACTAAGGAGAAATTCCCTGACAGAACAATTAATAAGTGGAACAACTTGCCTGCAGAAGTTGTGAATGCTCCAACACTGGAAATTTTTAAGAGATGTTGGATAACCATTTGTCTGAAGTGATGTAGGGTTTCTTGCCTGGGCAGAGGGTTGGACTAGAAGACCTCCAAGGTCCCTTCCAACTCTGTTATTCTATTCTATTCTATTCTATTCTATTCTATTCTATTCTATTCTATTCTATTCTATTCTATTCTATTCTATTCTATTCTATTCTATTCTGTTCTTTTTTTTTATTGAAAAGTTTTACAAAAAAGAAATACAAAAATTTTTTTTCCCCGTTCCCCCCCTTCATCCCCCCCCGACTTCCCAGAGCAAAATACAAGGTATTTCATTTAATCAAACATAAACTAGATTAATCTACTTATCCTCAAAGTACTGCCTCCTCCACTGAAACCTTAACTCCACTACAGATAACCAAATACTTCTAATACTAACATTCATTCATAAGCTATTTGATATTTTCTTGTCTGATACTTATTTTGAATATAATCAATCCATCTTCTCCATTCCGATACGTATCTTTCTTGCATGTGGTCCTTCAAATACGCCGAGATTTTCGCCATTTCTGCTAGGTTTGTTACTTTCAATATCCACTCTTCAATAGTAGGCAGAGTCTTTCTTCCAATATTGAGCTACCAGCAGCCTAGCTGCTCTTGTTCTGTTCTGTTCTGTTCTGTTGTTCTGTTCTGTTCTGTTCTACTCTACTCTACTCTACTCCTACCTGGATTAGCAAAGGAAATTCTGGTCCCAATTAAAGTCCAGCTATGGAGATTTTGCAACGGTCGTGAGAAACGCTCCCAAGACACTTTTTGTCAGTGTTGCTGTAATTTCGAACGGTCACTAAACGAATGTTTGTACGTCAAGGACCACCTGTATTCGCTTCTCCACTGGAATAGCAATAGAACCGTTATGGTGAACCTGTGGCACGCAGGGCCCTCTCTGTGGGCATGCACGCCGTCGCCAGTTGCTTTTTTGGTTTCTGGTAAGTATATGCACGTCGGCCATCTGGTCTTCACGTATGCCGAAGCCCCGGAAACCCAAAGACCAGCTGGCTGGGGCACATGCATGCGCCGGCCACCTAGTCTCCGGGTTTCTGGCGCTCCAGCACGCATGAAGAACAGCTGGCTGGCCCGCATGCCCTCACCGGGAACCAGAAAACAAGGTGGCTGGCGCACGCATGCGTACCGGCCAGCTGACCTTCGAGTTTCCGGGGTCCAGTGCACGCGTGTGCACATGCGTGCGCACACATTCCGGTTGGGGCACTCCGTGCCGAAAAGTTTCGCCAACACTGCAGTAGAAGAACAGTGGATACAATATGTGGGATTTCCTTTTCAGTCTGAAGAAAGCAAAGAGACCCTCACACAGCTCAATGGACGCATCACAAATTCACCAAAAGAGTTTTTATTTTCCCCACGCTGTTTTGTTTTGTTTTGTTTTGAATTTGGAATTAGAAAAGAAAAAAAAAAAATCCAGTCACCGGGTGACCTACAGAATTTGCATATTTCCTTTTGTCAAACTTAAGTTCCTTTTTTTTCCCCTCCCTCTCACGCACCCCCTCCCCCGTTGGTTCCCCCGCCCCCCCTGTTAAGGCCAATAGTGTCTTCTGATTTTTGTCGTATTTTTGTTTCTCCCCAAAACCCTGCCTTCTTACGAAAAAAAAAAAATAAAAAAAAAATGAAAAACTGAGTTATGTCGCTCCGCTAGGTGGTTGTTGTTTTTTTCCTTTTTCTTTTTTCCCCCATTTGTTACGTTGTGCCCCCCCTCCCCGCCCCTGGTCACGCAGGTAGGGCAACCTGGATTGTGAGGGAGTGGGAGGAGAAGAGATGGAGCTGAGGAGGGGGTCTTAACTCGCACCTTTGCCTTTCTCGCTTAACCCCCCCACCCCCGCACCCCACACAGACACACACTCGTGTGGACACACACACCCAAACACACACACTCGCTTGAGAAATCACAGTTTTAAAACCCGGGGAAGGGACAATGAGGACTAGTCACCGAAAAGGAAAGTCAAAAGAAAACATCTGCCTCTTGGGGTCAATGGTGGCATATTTTCCCTCAGCACGGTTCAAAGCGAGTGGAAGGAAGACAAAAGGGGAAGGGAAGAAAGAAAGAAAGAAAGAAAGAAAGAGAGAGAGAGAGAGAGAGAGAGAGAGAGAGAGAGAGAGAGAGAGAGAGAGAGAGAGACGGGAGAGATAGGAAAACGGGTGAAAATGGAGGAAGTGAGGACAAAAAAAAAAAACCCATTCTCAGACTCTGACGTGAAAAGGGAGGAGGAGGACGACGACGATGAAGGCTGCTAGTTGCCAAAAGTTTCTAAGTGCTACCTGCTTATAAAGTGGGCCTTTCACACACAGCAAGCCAGAATCTCGTTCCTAAGTCTTCACGCGCGCACACACACACACCCCGTCTCCTCACAAGGATGCTTCTCCCTCTAGTTTTGGTCGTCCCCCAGCTCCAAATTCACTAGCAGAGCCAGAAAAGAAGCCAAGGTTAAACAGCTTCCGGCATCCGAATGCAGAGAGAGCGATGGTTTGGGTGGGCGAGGAACTGTGCTTCGACTTCGGCAAGTCTGACAACCTCCCTCACAAAAAAATCTCCAGCTCTTCCAGGAGATCTGGATGCGTGAATGGGTCCACGCCGGGCCCACGTCACACACACCCTCCCCCGGAAAGAGAAGGA
Organism: Pantherophis vulpinus; assembly: GCA_037215915.1. NCBI lineage: Eukaryota > Metazoa > Chordata > Lepidosauria > Squamata > Colubridae > Pantherophis > Pantherophis vulpinus. The sequence continues at coordinate 1,718,629 of JAXLNS010000042.1, forward strand.
ACCCGGCAGGAAAAGTTTGGGACTTACTCCTTTCACAGCTGAGAGGGGGAAGCGGGAGGGGGGGGGGTCTAGCAAGGAGTTTAATGCCCTGAAATCTGGCAAATGGGGAAGGAAGGGAAGGGGGTAAAAGACCCGCTAGCTGCACGAGGCTCCTTGAACATACATGTGCTTACAACCTGGCCTACTTTTGACTCCACGAGAAGAAAGGAAGAGGAGGGAGGCTATGGCTTTTCTTTTTTTGATCGGTTAATGGTTTTGCACAGAGTCACGGAGAGAGGAGTGCAGGTGAGGAGGAAAGTGGAGAGAGTCTCAGGACAGCGAGAGGCGGCCCGGTGGCAGGGAGCTGAGGGTGCCACGGAGCACGCACACGCATCCCCGCCCACGAGGCCTTGCCCGGCGAGCCAGCCGTGGTGGTGGTTCCTGAACCTCAAAACTTCTTAGGGCCCCAAACCGATGCCTGCTTAGGGACCACGCCGGTGCCAAAAATGGGGAACTCTTCGGCACTGCTCACGTCGGGGGCCTGAAACGAAAAGATGAGAGTTGAGGTCAGGGAGGGCGCTTTCCTTAGGCAGCCCCGAAGCGGAGGGTGTACTGCAGGGGTGAAATGCTCTGAAGTTATTAGTTTGATTCGTGCACGGTGCATGCCAAATGCACGCTTTGCACGCATGCGCACCGCAGGCGCTACCACACAGCGCTGAAAAAGGAGGATTAGGAAGCCTTTTCTGAGTCTTCAAAGGTAAGTAAACAGCGAAGGAACAGCTGCGCCAAGCGATTTAGATTCGCTAGAAAGGAGGATTTCCTACTTTGTAGCGAATATAAATCACCCGGCACAGCTGATCGTCGCACAGCTGATCGTCGGAAATACCAGTTCGTCTGAACAGGTAGTATTTTTTTACTGCCAGTTCGTCCAAACAGGTAGCATTTTTTCACTACTGGTTCGCCAGAACATGTACCATTTTTTCACTACCGGTTCGCCAGAACATGTACCATTTTTTCACTACCGGTTCGCCTGAACCGGTAGCAGTTTTTACTACTGGTTCGGACAAAGCGGTCTAAACCGGTACAATTTAACCCCGATGTACAGGTAGTCCTCGACTTACAACCATTCTTTAGCGCCGTTCAGTTACGACGGCAGTGTAACTGATGATGGTTTTTTTTTACAGTTAAGACCTTTCCAGCAACCCCATGATCATGCGGTCAAAATTCAACTGGCTCATATTTATGAGACGTGCGGGGTCCCCGAGTCACGTGATCCCCTTTTGCGACCTACTGACGAGCAAAGTCAAGGGGGAAGCCAGATTCTTTGAACAACTGGGTTACCAACTTCACAACTACAGTGATTCACTTAACCACGCAGGCAAGAATGGTTGTAAAACTGGGGGGGGGGGGGGGCGAGAGAAACGCACTTCACAAAATGTCTCACTTAACAACCTAAATTTTGGGCTCAGGGTGGGGTCGTAAATCGAGGACTTCCTGTACTCTGGATGTCCTGCATGAAATCAGCTAGTGCAGCTTGATACAATGCTAGTACTTGTTTTTTTTTTTAACTATTTCTATTCCGGCCAGTGATGGCAAGAACTTGACAATTAAAAACGAAAATTTCAGTCGCTGAGTTTATTTTTCCTTTTCCTTCCTTCTATGCTTAGTCTTTTAGATGGCAGCCCAAGAGCAGAGACGCTCATGTGACTAAGGAATAAATGACAGGGAGCTTTATTTAGTGATAAGATAAGAAATTAAACACACATCGAATGTTGCATACAATGAGGGTAGTCCTTAACTTATGACCACAATCGAGCCCAACATTTCTGTTGCTAAGGGAGACATTTGTTAAGTCAATTTTGCCCCGTTTTACAGCCTTTCGGGTCACTGTTGTTAAGTGAATCGACGCTACGGTTGGGAGTTAGTAACACAGTCATTAAGTGTTGTGGCCCGCCGGCAGCCAGCAGAGCTGGCAGAAGAGTCGGACAGTGAGGAGGTTGGGGAGAAACATGGGCCAGTTCTGGAGGCTGGGGAAAGCTCGGACGAGGGCCCTGCGTCAGAGGCAGAGAGGGAGCTAGGCAGCAGCGAGGCAGAGGAATAGCTGGAGCCCATTCCCAGTGTGCGCATGCGCAGAGCTGCCAGAAGACAAGAACAATTAAGAAAGCAGGGTCAACTTGGGAGTAAGGCCACACCTTGGAGATGATTGGCCCCTCCCATAGGACATAAAAGAGGAGCGAACGGGACGTGGGCTTTGTCAGGAAGCAATTAGTTCATCTCATTTTAAGATTGGAACGTTCCGTTCGTGACCCTAATAGACTCTGTGCCAAGTTTGGCCTTGCCCTGCGTTTGGAAATTGGTTCTCTGGCAGCGTTCCAAGTGAGATAAGTTGGGGGTTGATAAACATTCCTCTGAAAGACTGCCAAAGCCTTGTTGACTGTGAATGAACGGAATTCACAGTCATGTAAATAAAAGAGGTTTTGCCAGGATTAAGGCTTTGCTTCATGCTTTCTAAGGAAGCCTAGATCAGAACATTAAGGGAACCTGGCTTCCCCCTTTGCCTGTCAAAGGGCTGCAAAAGGGAATCCTCATGACCCCGGGATACGTGGGGAATGCTGCAATGGTCGTTAAGTGTGAAAAAGTCACTTCTAACTCTGAACAGTCACTAAATGAATTGCTGTAAGTCG
>JAXLNS010000042.1:1728791-1753791 GCA_037215915.1 Pantherophis vulpinus
AGATAGATAGATAGATAGATAGATAGGTAGGTAGGTAGGTAGGTAGGTAGGTAGGTAGGGAGGGAGGGAGGGAGGGAGGCAGGCAGGCAGGCAGGCAGAGAGACAAACAGACAAACAGACAGAGAGCAAGATAGATTGATAGACAAATAGAGACAGATATAGCGAGATATAGATAGATAGATAGATAGATAGATAGATAGATAGATAGATAGGTAGGTAGGTAGGTAGGTAGGTAGGTAGGGAGGCAGGCAGGCAGGCAGGCAGGCAGGCAGGCAGGCAGAGAGACAAACAGACAAACAGACAGAGAGCAAGATAGATTGATAGACAAATAGAGACAGATATAGCGAGATATAGATAGATAGATAGATAGATAGATAGATAGATAGATAGATAGATAGATAGGGAGGGAGGGAGGGAGGGAGGGAGGCAGGCAGGCAGGCAGGCAGAGAGACAAACAGACAAACAGACAGAGAGCAAGATAGATTGATAGACAAATAGAGACAGATATAGCGAGATATAGATAGATAGATAGATAGATAGATAGATAGATAGATAGATAGATAGATAGATAGATAGGTAGGTAGGTGGGTAGGTAGGTAGGTAGGGAGGGAGGCAGGCAGGCAGGCAGGCAGAGAGACAAACAGACAAACAGACAGAGAGCAAGATAGATTGATAGACAAATAGAGACAGATATAGCGAGATATAGATAGATAGATAGATAGATAGATAGATAGATAGATAGATAGATAGATAGATAGATAGATCTAGATAGATAGATAGATAGATAGATAAATAGACAGAGAGACAGACAGATAGGTAGGTAGACAGAGAGACAGACAGAGAGATAAATAGAGACAGATGATAGAGAGCAAGATAGATAGACCGACAAATAGAGACAGATAATAGAGAGCAAGATAGATAGATAGATGTCTTGACAGATAAATAGAGAGATGATAGAGAGCGAGAGAGACAGAGACAGAGACACAGAGAGAGATCAGGGGTATGGAACTCCTGGCCCACAGGCTGATGCTTCATGCACTGGCCATGCCCACCCCCAGTTAACGAAGGGGGGGAAAAGTCCCGATACGTCACGTGATGACGACATGACAACATGAGTTTGACACCCCTGATATAGATGATAAATGATATATAGAAGATTGATAGATGGTAAACAGATGAAATAGATGATAGCTAGATGATAGATAATATATAGATGGTAGCTGTAGATAGCTGATAGCTGGATGGACAGACAGAAGGAAGATAGATGATGGATAGATAGATAGATAGATAGATAGATAGATAGATAGATAGATAGATAGATAAAATGAGAGAGAAGGAGAGAGGCGGGGAGGGAGGGAGACGGACAGAATGGAATGGCAAAATCATTGCCTGTTCTTGCCCTCTTAAGTGAAAATCACCTCAGATTTTTGTTCAAAGAAGAACCAGACAGATGCCTTTGGAGTCCACTACTAGAGTCGGGCATTCCTCACAATTCCTCACAATTGTAAACAAACCTTCAGACTGATTCATACCAGCGATTACATGCGTCGTTTCACCACCTTGCCCTGCAAGCAATTGGCACGCTCTCTTTCCTGCTGCTGCTTGAAAGGGGTATTTGATGTTATCCCAAGGTGCAAATGACAAGTTTAATGTTCTAAAAGCTATCTCGTTTCCTTTGGGCACGGCCTCCTGGGGACAAGCATGCCCAGAATATGCAATTACTGCTACGCAATTCATCGGATTATTGAAGCCACCCATTGTTAGCGTTCTCACCATGCACTCAAGCTTTAAACTCATGAAACAGGGTTGGATCTGTGCAACTGGCCAAGCTGTTCCTAAAACCCAGCCAAAATTAAGATTAACCAAGTTTATTCTTTTGTTCAAATGCACCTGCTGGTTTTTATTTTATTTATTTATTTATTAATTTGATTTCTATACCGCCCTTCTCCCGAAGGACTCAAGGCAGTGTACAGCCTGATTAAAAAGCACAAAGACAGACAAAATTTAAAAATAATTAGATAAATAATAAAGATTTAGATTCGCTAGAAAGGAGGATTTCCTACTTTCTAGCAAATATAAATCACCCGGCATAGCTGATCGTCGGAAATACCAGTTCGTCCGAACAGGTAATATTTTTTTACTGCCAGTTCATCCAAACAGGTAGCTTTTTTTCACTACCGGTTCGCCTGAACAGGTAGCATTTTTTACTACCGGTTCGCCAGAACATGTATTTTTTCACTACCGGTTCGCCTGAACAGGTAGCATTTTTTTACTACCGGTTTTGGCTCCACGCTGCCCCCTTTTTGTGCGTGGGAAATTAGGAGGGGGGGGATTTAGTAGCGGGGATGTAGGTAGACAAAACAGCATTCTTCTTTTTGGTCAAGGTCAAGGCAGTCCTGCATCTGGAGGAGGAGCAGTTAAAGTAGTGTCTCAAGATGGGACGGATGCCGATTGGATCATGTGATGGAGTGATGGGTGCAAGGGCTGGAGTTGGGGTTTTGATTTACTGAGGGAAAACCCGGAATTCTCAGATTCGGGTTTTCCCAGCTGTGCTAGTATACCTACTCTAATAAATGGGAACTTTTAGAAAATGCCTGTCTCCGAGTTTTTAATTGGAGTTGGGGTTTTCTGGAATGCTGACAATAGAATTCTGGGAGTTGAAGTCCACAAGTCATAAAGTTGCCACGGCTGGTTAATAGTATGAAGGGATTCCTTGCTGGAAGAGGTTTATAGGTTAAAGAGTTGCCTTCATCTGAAAATGCTGTCAACAACAGTCCAGCAGCTCCAGAAGAAACAGGGTGGGGAGGTTCAGGAATATTGTCCTTCTCTGCTTCCTTTAGCATAGGGGTGTCAAACTCAAGGCTGACAGGATAGTGGGGAATGGAAGGAAGAATCCTGTCAGAGCTGAAGAAGCTTCTTGGATGTGAAGCGAAACGTCTTCAAAAGAAAAAAAACAAGAAAGTCCAGTTGCCTCCTGAAAAAGCACCTTTGGGACAACCATGACCTGGATGACTGAGAATCTCTACAGGCTTTTAAATAATAACCAATGTAGTTTTAACTTTCTTGTGGAATTGGTTTCTTGGTTTGGCGTATGCCAGAGGTCAGCAACCTGCGGCCCTGGAGCCGCATGTGGCTCTTTCACCCCTCTGCTGCGGCTCCCTGTCACTCAAATTATGCCTCACAACCAATGTGCGACACCCGCCAGCACGCAATTTATTGAGCTTTTCAACTCCCGGTAGGCCAACCATGGATAAATCCAAGAAAAGAAAAGTTTCAGAAGAAAACAGAACATTTAATTCAACTACATATGCTAGTTTTGTGGTCGCTGAAGAAATAGTCAGGCATGGGAAGGATTTTGTGGCTCCCGGTGTTTTCTTTTCTGTGGGAAACGGGCAGGGGTGGGTTCTAAATTTTTTTACTACTGGTTCTGTGGGCGTGGCTTATTTTGTGGGCGTGGCTTGGAGGTCATGTGACTGGGTGGGCATGGCTAGCTGATCATGTGACCAGGTGGCCATGGCTATGTGTATAGGGACTACTCAGAGGGCTGAAAAAAGTGATTTCTGACAGGTCCTCGCACTTTTGACCGGTCTTCGCACTTATGACTAGTCATCATTTATGCCCATTGTAGCATCCTTAACAATCGTGTCACTCATTTCACAACTGCTTCTCTTCACCATGGTGACAAGATAGGGCAAAAAACGTAAAATGTGAGGACAGTCGTAAGTTCGAGGATTGGTCAAAAGTGCGAGGACCAGTCAAAAATAACTTTTTCAGCCCTCTGAGTAGTCCATATGCACAAAAAAATTCAATTATTTCTTCAAAGTGCTGATGATTGCACCCTGGCTGGAAGAACTCCAACAGGGGAGTATTTCCTCCCAACAGCGGTGTAAAAAGCTTAAAACAACCCTTCCTCTTTAAGAAAGTCAAGCAAAAAAATAGCCTCCGGAACCGGAAGTGACAGTAAGTCTAGGTATACTGCCGGAGAGGCAGTTTCTGTAATAAAGATTAGGCTAGGAAACAACACCAAATGTTGTAATTAATCCTTACAGGATTAACCCTGTAAAGTGGAAAAAAACCAAAAGATTTCTTTTAACAACCGGTTCTCCAAACTGCTTAATTACTTAACTACTGGTTCTACCGAAGTAGAATCCCACCACTGGGTCTACCCCATTTATTTTTGCAGGCATTGATCTACTCATGTATTTTTGCAGGCACTGGTCTACCCATTTATTTTTGCAGGCACCGGTCTACTCATTTGTTTTCTTTTAACACTGATCAGCTGTAGGGCGGCCCTTTGAAGCCCCGCAGCAAGAGTTTAAACAGTTTTTCTTCCCTCTAGCCATCAGCTGGGACTCAGGAGGCAGCAATAGATTGGGGGTGGGGCCAAATAAAAGGTAAGAATAACAGGGAGGGGGGGGCGCAGAACCAGTTCAGTGACATCATATCGTCACCGCTACCGGCTCAGCCGAACCGGGCCAAACCGGGAGGAACCCACCACTGGAAACGGCTCCAAATGGCTCTTTTGAGTGTTTAAGATTGCAGACCCCTGGCCTATGCGGTGAGGTTTTCCATTGGGAATGTGGTCCCCAAACCCCCTAGGACAGGGGTGTCAAACACAAGGCGTGCAGGCTGGATGTGGTCGGATCAGGCCCGCGGGGCCATCCTGGAAAATGTAAGGGGCCTGCCTGCATCACTAAGAGCCCCGTTTACCCAACGGAAACAATGGGCCAGGGTGGCTTCAGCCCGGTCTACCCGGTGCAAAGAGAAAACATGCCAGCAGTTTGAGGAGTGATGCCCACCAAGTCGGCCACGCCCAGTGAGTGGCGTCAAGCTGGCCATGCCCACCCAGTCGTCAACCACAGCCCTGATGTGGCCCTCAATAAAATTGAGTTTGACATCCCTTGCCCTAGCACAGGGGTCTGCAACCTTAAACACTCAAAAAGTCATTTGGACCCGTTTCCCACAGAAAAGAAAACACCGGGAGCCACAAAACCCTTCCTTTGCCTGACTATTTTTTGAGCGGCCACAAAATTAGCATATGTAGTTGAATTAAATGTTCTGTTTTCTTCTGACCGTGGGTTGAAAAGCTCAATAAATCGCGTGCCGGCGAGTGCCGCACATTGGTAGTGGTGATGCATATTTTGAGTGACAGGGAGCCGCAGCAGAGGGGTGAAAGAGCCACATGCGGCTCCAGAGCCGCAGGTTGCTGACCCCTGCCCTAGCAGATGAACAGCTGATGGGGAAATTCTGAAGCAGCAGAGCAAAAGGATGCCTCCCCTTCTACTCCCTCTGTTCGTTCAACTGTTTTTCACCAGCTTCCCCTTCACACACACACACCCCAAAACCCATGCAAATTCCCTCTCACATATTCCTCTTCCAGGTTAAGCATGTGGTCGATGGCATCATCCACGTTTTCAGGCAACCCCGTCACGGTGACTCTATCCGGGTCGTTGGCACCCGGCTGCGGGAAGCGGATATCCACCTGTTAAGAGAGGAAAAAGCTGGTTTTAAATAAGGACAGACCCTACCTGAACTTTGCAGATCTCAAAAAGCTGACCGAGAAAATCCCAGACCAAACGGGGGAACTTAAAATGAGAGCCAACCACACTTGTCCTGTGGCCCAAACAAACACACAAAGTCAAGCTCGACTTGAAGAAAATGTTACTTTTGAGAAAAAGCGAATTGTTTTTTCTTTCCACCGATAAAAAAACAACAGCAGCAGCTGGCTACCATTTCACTTAAGACATCCTTGGGGGACAGATAGTCCTCGACTTACGACCACAACGGAGCCCCAAATGTCTGTTGCTAAGCGAGACAAGAGTTGTTACGTGAGTTGCGCCCCATTTCATGACCTTTCCTGCCACCGTTGTTCAGCGAATCACTGCGGTTGTTAAATTAGAAACGCGGGTCATGAAGTGAATCTGGCTTCCCTGCCTTGGCTTTTCTTGTCAAAAGGTCGCAAAAAGGGGATCGCATGACTCCCGGGATGCACTGAGATTGTCATAAGTCTGAGTCAGTTGCCAAACATTTGAATTTCGATCGCATGACCATGAGGAAGCTGCAATGGTTGTTAAGGGTGAAAAACGGTCATAAATCACTTTTTGTTCAGCACCATTGTAACTTTGAATGGTCACTAAATCAGCATCGTCTTTTAATGACCCCATAATCCCTTGCGGGATGGAGTCTGGGCAGCCGAATGGAGCTAGCAGAGTGCTTTAATGGCCGGATGCCTTTCCTGTTGCCAGTGCTGAGTTTTGTTCAGCAGATATATTCTCATTGTGCCCAGAGAGAGAAATATCTGCCTCTACCTAAGACTGAAATCACAGCCCTGATTCTGCAGCGAGAGCTCCACCTGTAGGCTACTGCACCACTCCTTTGAATGGTTACTAAATGAATTGTTGTTAAGACAAGGACTACCTGTAGTAGGATGGACAGAGCAGAAACCCAGATAGGGCACCATGACTTTACGGCTTCTATCCCAGAATTCCCTGAGAGGGGAAAGTCCCTGTTGTGTCTGTCTCCCACTTTGCTCTAAAGCCTGACCCCCTACCCGGAATTCTTCCATGAGTTTGCGGATGGCTTTGCCTCTCCCACCGATGATGCGGGCGTGGACTCTGTGATCCAGGCGGACATCTTCGCTGACCATCTCCTCAAGATCGGCTACAATTTTCAAGATGGCGTCTCGGGCAGCCTCGGTGTTTTTCTCGTAGCCAGTGATTGTGATGACATCCTTAAGAGGAGGCAGGGTGGGGAAGAAAGCAGCAGGAAAAAGAAATAATTTAGATAATTGATCTCAGCCCTCGGCCGCTCCCTGTGTTTTACTGTTACACATTTTACATCGATCTTTAGCTGTTCGGCAAGGGGGGGGGTAAGCAATCTTGGCTTTCCATGGGGAAACACGGCCCATCTCCTCACTGGAATCCCAGCTAGGTATTTTTTGGCCACCCCCCTTTGAGGTCACACACTCAAAGAGGGAGAGACCCCTACCTGATGCTCGTCCCCTTTGTCGGGGAACTGGACAGTGACATCGTGGTCCTTACGGATCTGAGAAATGACCGCCCCTTTTTTGCCGATGATCTTGGGATGGTACTTGGGCTCCACGCTCACCGTCAGCTTGAACCCTCGCAGGGCCTAGGGAGAAGAGGAGACATCAGCAGGGGGGTTTGTGTGTGTGTGTGTGTGTGTGTGTGTGTGTGTGTGTGTGTGTGTGTGTGTGTGTGTAGCTGGAGAGGCCCTGCCACTGTTTTGGGGGAGACACACAGGGCAAGTTCTGACTTGACGTACCTAATCTTTTTCTGGTAACCTTAGAGATATTTTTGTACACATATTTCATGTTTGTGTTCTGTCCCCGTACCACACACGCACCCCCACAGACGGCCCGGAGTTAATAAGCCACATGACAAAACTCTTTGAAGATAAAGCTGGCAGCAGCCAGTGGCTAGCTGCCAATTCAGACTTTACTCACACAAAACAAAGATTAGACTGCAAGCATTCCAATAAAGCAGGCAGAGTTTCAACAATACAAGGATTAATCCAAATGCAGTCCGATAAAGCAGGCAAAGTCCAGTAACGCAGAGACCATGGATTATTTCCAGTTTTTGCTCGTCACAAACTGAACCGGCCACCACACCCACATTTATACCCTGTGGGGTGTGGTCCAGTGACTCAGCTAATCTCTGACACGCCTTCCCCTCTGCTGCGCACACTTCTCCCTGCGCCTCTGCCGAGGGTCCAGCCAGCACTTATCTTCTTCGTCGCTGTCCACCTGTGGCTGCGGGGACGTGCTTGGCTCTGAGCCTATCTTTTGGCCTTCGGTGTCCTCCGGAGACATTGCCAGAGAGGAGGGTCCTGGAGAGGGAGGCCTTGCCAACTCCTCTCCCCCACTCTCAGAGTCTGCATCTGTCGATAGCCCAGGCTCAGGCAACGGAGCCACAACAGTTTGGTACAGAGGGAAATCCGCAGCTTCTACTTCTTTTTACTCTTTCTTGTTGTGCTTTCTTTCCTTCTTTCCTTCCTTCCTTCCATCATTGCCTCCCTCTTTCACTTCTTTCCTTCCTTCCTTTATTCCCTTTCTTCCTTCCTTCCCTCCCTTTTTCCTCTGCCTTCCTCCCTTCTTTCTCATTGCCATCTCCTTCCTTCCTTTCCTTCCCCTCCCCCCTTCCTTCCCCCATTCCGTCCTCTTCCTTCCATCCTCTCTTCCTCATTCCTTCCTCCCGTTTTCCTCTGCCTCCTTCCCTTCCTTTTTCCTTTCTTTCTTCCTTCCTCCCTCCCTTCTTTCTCATTGCTATCTCCTTTGTTCCTGCCTGCCTTCCTTTCCTCCTTCCTCCCTCTCTGTACTTGGTACTTCCTCCCTCCCCTCCCCTTTTCCTCTGCCTTTCTTTCTTCTTTCCTTTTTCCTTTCTTCCTTCCTTTCTCCTTTCTCATTGCCATCTCCCTCCTTCCTTTCCTTCTCGTCCCCCTTCTTTCCCCCATTCCCTCTTCCTCTCTCCCTCTCTTCCTCATTCCTTCCTCCCTCCCTCCCTCACTCCTCCCTCCTTTTTTCCTCTGCCTCCTTCCCTTCCTCTTTTTCCTTTCTTCCTCGCTCGCGCCCTCCCTTCTTTCTCATTGCCATCTACTTACTTCCTTCCTTCCTTCCTTCTTCCTCCCTCCCTGAACTTCAGTGATGGGTTTCAAATTTTTTTACTACCAGTTCTGTGGGTGTGGCTTGGTGGGCATGGCATGACTTGGTGGGCGTGGCTTGGTGGGTGTGGCAGGGGAAGGATACTGTAAAATCTCCATTTCCTCCCCACTCCAGGGGAAGGTTACTGCAAGATCAGCTGGGACTCGGGAGGCAGAGAATAGTTGGGGGCGTGGCCAGTCAGAATTTTCACTACTGGTTCTCCGTACTACTCAAAATTTCCACTACCGGTTCTCCAGAACTAGTCAGAACCTGCTGAAACCCACCTCTGCTGTACTTCGTATTAGCTTGTGCTTGTTTTTTTGTGTTCCTTAATTTTTATTTATTTTTTTAAAAAGGGGGAAGTACCCGATCTTCTTGCTCAGCCTGCAACTCTCTGACTCTGTCCAGGAGGCCGGCCTTGGCTCGTTCGACGTTGGGCACCAGGCCGGTGACCTTGATGATATCGGACTGCTGTTCCGGTTGTGGCACTGAGATGGTCACCTGCAGAATGGAAAACCGTCAGGTTAAAAAAAATGAAAAGAGAACGTGGTGCGATCCATTTCATATCAAATGAGCCTGCTAGAGTCATATCTGCTGCGGAACGAAGTAGGGAGTGCAATCTTGGTTATTTATTCATCAAGATCGTCAAAGTCCTAATTTCCAAATTCAGAATTTTAGAATTTTTTTCTCTCTCTCCAAATTTCTGTTTCTTCAAACAGAAATTCGTAGAGCAAAGATTGTGCCAAGCTAGAACCTAACTCTGACTGGAGTCCTGGGTCAGTATTTGACTCGTGTTTTTACTTTAGAATATAGAATAATAGAGTTGGAAGGGACCTTGGAGGACTTCTAGTCCAACCCCCTGCTTAGGCAGGAAATCCTACACCACTTCAGACAAATGGTTATCCAACATCTTCTTAAAAACTTCCAGTGTTGGAGCATTCACAACTTCTGGAGGAAAGTTGTTCCAGAACAAAATTGTTCTAACTGTCAGGAAATTTCTCCTTAGTTCTAGGTTGCTTCTCTCCTTGATTAGTTTCCCTCCATTGCTTCTTGTCCTGCCCTCAGGTGTTTTGGAGAATAACTTGACTCCCTCTTCTTTGTGGTCCAACCCACCCCACTCAATTTCCTTTGCATTGAGAAAAACCTCCTGATGAGGACAATAAAGATAACAAAGACTCTATTTTAGTAAGCCAGTTATTTATTGAATATACCGTATTTTTCAGATTATAAGGCACACTTTCACCCCCACCCCCCCAAAGAGGGTGAAAATTTGGATGCATCTTATACACCAAATGTAGCCAAAAACACAAGGCACGGAGCTTGTGATGGTCTGTGGCAATCCCTGCAGCCTGGAACAGCTGATTGGGGGTATTCCAGGAGGCCGATCCACCCGCCAATCAGCTGCTCATGCTGAATTAGGCTGCAATAATGTGTTGAAGCTGACCTGGCTGTTTGCTTTTTGCTGCAAGGACTCAGAGTTTGCTGCAAGGACTCAGAGTTTGCAGCAGCAATCACATCCAGAAAGCACACACAAGTAACTGATTCAGCAGGATTCAATAACTTCTCTTTAGATATAATATAACACATGAAATACATATGTAATATCAATGGCAGGTTTTCCAACGTGGTAGTAAATACAAGCAAAACACAAGCAGAGGAGAGGAGTTTGCAGCTTTAGCACAGACTCAGAGCTGCAGAGCTAAGCCACGCCCAGTCTCCTTGCTGTCTCCTTCCTTGTTGCTCACACAGCAAATACAGTTTCAGTTTCCAAACAGCCCTCAACTCTCTCACACACTGACAGGATGCTAGCCAGATGAATACCGATGGATGCTGGTAGGCAGAGGAAAGGTTTTTTTTTCTTATTTTCCTCCCCAAAAACTAAGGTGTGTTTCATACTTCAAAAAATACGGTAAATCTGAAATATTTATTAAGGCTTTTCATGATAACGGACCAGATGCAAACACATCAGGACTCTGTCATTCACGTTAATGTTTACTGGGTTTTTAAAAATAGCTCATCCCTCTTTCTCTTCCAAGTTACTGAACGGAGAGGAATAAACTTTTTTTTAAAAAAACAAATCTAGGGTTAGGGTTAAGACTTCTGTGAGATTATAAATTTAACAAACTTTTAATTTAATTTTTTTTTTAATTTTAATTTGATTTATATGCCGCCCTTCTCCGGAGACTCAGGGCGGCTTACAGTGCGTTAAGCAATAGCCTTCATACTTTTGTATATTTATACAAAGTCAGCTTATTGCCCCCACAAACTGGGTCCTCATTTAACCTACCTTAGAAAGGATGGAAGGCTGAGTCAACCTTGAGCCTTGGAGAGATTCGAACCAGCAGTAAATTGCAGGCAGCTGTGTTAATAACAGGGTGCTTTAAACCACTGTAGTACCAAGGCTCTTTACAAATAACATTTAAATATATCAAGGGATCATCTTTTTAGCAACGATTTTACCTTTCAGCATTCCATTTATTTTCCTTTCGATCTCTTACAAAAGGCCTGACATTTTTTGACGTTGTGTAAACCCGCTTACGTCACTGTGGACGTATTCACACATCAGTTGTCGTCATCAGGGAACCAAACTACGCTGTGCTAATATCGCAAGCACTGTGTGTGAATCAGCTCTGCTACAGAAGACTGCGGCAAAACTAACACTTCTGCTGATATCAGAACGTGAAACACATTCAGCGTTAAAAGTCTGTCAAAATCCACGCCTAGATTAAAAGTGCAGGTTTGCAATTTGGATCGTCTCCCCCTACCTCATATTTCTACTATCATATGTGGTGGACATGTCTAAAGGCAAAAAAAAATACTACTGGACAAAAGTACATACATGGTTAGAAAAAAATGGCAAAGCAACATATCGATTTAAAACCAGAAATACTTTTTGGTTTTACCCAGATATTTTCTGGGTATTTTACCAGAAAAGTACAATAAAGAGAATACATACTGTATTTAATGTTACATGCGTTAACAGCAGCGAGAATTGTTTTTGCACAACATGGGAAAATGAAGAGATCTTTACCGATGAAAGTGTAATAAAAAAATATTAGAATGTGGAGAGATGGATAGATTAACACTCAAAATAAAGGAGAAGGAAGAAACAGAATATTTTTTAACGTGGGATTTGTTTTGCCAACGGTTAGTGAATAGAAACAGAAGTTAGAAACTCAAAAGTTTAAGGGAACGATCAATTATGCAATGAAGGTTTCTTAGTATGGATAAGCAAATATTATTATCATTATGTGATTGTCATTAATGTTATGAATATTAGTGTTATTACTTATTATTATTTTTCAAAATTAATTGTACCCAGACAACAACACACTGTTCATGTAGATATTGGGTTTTCATGTCCCGTATTTTTTGGTCTATAAGACGCACTTCCCCCCACCCCCAGAAGGGGTGGAAATGTCTGTGTGTCTTACAGAGCGAATGTTGCCAAAACCCCACCCACCGGCCCCCACCCTTCAGCCATTTTCAGCCTCTGCGCGCCCCGTTTTCGGCCTCCGCACAACCCGGTTTTCGGCCTCTGCATGCCCCATTTTCGTCCTCCACTCATCCTGTTTTCGGCCCATTCCAGGTGGCGGGGATTGCCGCTGCTGTTCGCCACCGGCGATAGGAGGCAGCAGCAATTCCTGCTGCCTGGAAAGGGCCAAAAACGCGATGCGCGGGGGCTGAAAATAGGACGCGCAGAGGTGGTGATAGAAGGTGACGATCCCTGCAGCCTGGAACAGCTGTTTGGCAGTATTCTGGGAGGCTGATCCAACCGCCAATCAGCTGCTCGTGCTAAATCAGGCTTCGATAATGTGGAGAAGCTGACCAGGCTGTTTGCCGTTTGCTGCAAGGACGCTAGCCAGATGAATACCAATGGATGCTGGGAGGCAGAAGCAGATTTTTTTTTTCTTGCAAGTTGGCTCGTCTCCCCCTACCTCATATTCTTCCATCATCTTCCGAATGCCTGCTCCCTTTTGCCGAATGATGTAGCGATGCAGATCAAAGGGAACGTCAACATCCATGGTGATGGGTACCAGAGCCTGGGGAAAGAGGAACGGAGCAGAACAAAAAGCTAATGGCAGAGCAGTTTGGTCTAGGCTACCCAGCAGAGCACAGAACCTAATATTTCTCAAAATACTAGCTTTGGTTAAAAACAGATTGGAAAGCCAACGAGGTCACCTGTACAGGTGGGTAGAACTAAACAGCTAAAGAAAAGAAGCTTTTCCCTAACCAAGTAGGAAGGCAAGATCCTAACCAGCAGAGCTGCCCGGGCAGCCTCGCACTTCTCCTTGCGTCCGGAAATGAGGATGATGTCACATTTGCGAGGACTTGTGTCCAGTTCGGGCATCACGTCGCCATTTTCCTGAGACTGTGCTTCTGAACCTGCTTGCGAGAGAAAAAAATAAATTAAAATAAAAGAGGAGCTAAAAAAAAAAAAGGCACTTGCTGCTCTGAGTTTCTTCCTGGATTTTGGAGGGTGGGGGGTGGGGGTTTGAAAATTACATCACCCACCACCAG
Organism: Pantherophis vulpinus; assembly: GCA_037215915.1. Lineage (NCBI taxonomy): Eukaryota > Metazoa > Chordata > Lepidosauria > Squamata > Colubridae > Pantherophis > Pantherophis vulpinus. The sequence goes on from JAXLNS010000042.1 coordinate 1,741,972, forward strand.
TGGTAGGATTCAATTTTTTTTTACTACCGGTTCTGTGGGCGTGGCTTGGTGGGCATGATGTGGCGTGGCGGGCGTGGCAGGGGAAGAATACTGCAAAATCCCCATTCCCTCCCCTCTCCAGGGGAAGGATACTGCAAAATCCCCATTCCCTCCCCACTCCAGGGGAAGGATACTGCAAAATCCCCATTCCCACCCCACTCCAGGGGAAGGATACTTCAAAAGCCCCATTCCAGGGGAAGGATACTGCAAAATCCCCATTCCCTCCCCACACCAGGGGAAGGATACTGCAAAATCTCTATTTCTACCCAACTCTGGGGCCGCCAGAGGTAGTATTTGCCGGTTCTCAGAACTACTCAAAATTTCCGCTACCGGTTCTCCAGAACCTGTCAGAACCTGCTGAATTTCACCCCTGCCCATCACCCCACCTCACTACACCCACCTGAATTGTCGTCTCGCTCCGGGAACTTGACGAGGACATCATGATCCCGAGTGATTTGTTGCACCTTGTAACCTTTTGCTCCCATGACAACCCGATGGTAGCGCTGAGGGATAATGCATTCCAGGACCACCTGGGCCTCCTGCGGAAGGTGAGAAATCCAAGCCCATGTGCTGGTTTATTTATTTATTAGATTTTCATCTCACCTTTATTATTTTGTAGGAAACGCAAGGCGGTGAATGTTACATATAGGTAGTCCTCGTCTTACAACGGTTCATTCAGGGATCGTTCGGGAGTTACAACGGCACTGAAAAAGAATGACTTATTACTTTTTCTCACTTACGACCTTCGTGGCCTCCTCACATGATCAAAATTCAGATGCTTCAGCAAAATCCACGGGGAAGCCAGATTCACTCAACAACCGTGTCACTAACTTATCAACTGTGATGATTCACTTAACATGAGCCACAGTGGCGCAGTGGTTAGAGTGCAGTACTGCAGGCTACTTATGCCGCCTGCCGGTTGCCTGCAATTTCACAATTCGAATCTCACCAAACTCAAGATTGCCTCAGCCTTCCATCCTTCCGAGGCCGATAAAATGAGGAGGCAATTTTTTTGGGGGGGGCAATATGCCGACTCTGTAAAATGCTTAGAGAGGGCTGTAAATCACTGTAGAGTGATATATAAATCTAAGTGCTATTGTTAACAGCTTGTGGCAAGAAAGGTTGTAAAATGGGGCAAAATTCACTTAACAAATGTCTCAGTTTAACAACAGAAATGTTGGGCTCAATTGTGGTCATAAGTCAAGAACTATCTGTAATACGTCTTACTCCTCCTATTTTTCCCTCACAACAGCCACCTTGTGAGATGAGTTGGGCTGCGAGAGAGTGAATGGTCCAGTCACCCAGCTAGCTTTCATGCCTAAGGCAGAACTAGAACTCCCTATCTCCTGGTGATCGGCCCAATGCCATTTAACTGGCTTTCATGTCTGAGGTGGGACTAGAATGCAGTCTCCTGGTGATTGACCCAAAGTCACTCAGCTAGCTTTCATGCCTAAGGCGGGACTAGAACTCATTGTCTCCTGGTTTCTAAGCCAGCATCTCAACCACTACACCAAACTGGCTCTTTAGTTGTGTGCTCCGTCGCATGAGAAAAGTTCATCTTCCTTCTCCTGTCCTTACCACTTTCTATAGAGGGAGGATCGAGAGCATCCTGTCATATTGCATTACTGTCTGGTTTGGAAGCAGTACTGCTTCAGACAGGAAAGTGATGCAGAGAGTGGTGAGGACGGCAGAAAAGATGATTGGTAGTTTACTCCCTTCTATCTTGGACCTAGCATGTCAGTGATGCTTAAGCAGGGTCCGCAGGATTGTCTGGGATGCTACACAGCCTCTCCATGACCTGTTTTCCTTGTTACCTTCTGGGAAGAGGCTTCGTGGTATCCGAAGCAGAACTTCTAGATTCCATCGCAGCTTTGTTCCATGTAGTGTCAACCTTGTAAACTCTCAAGTTTCCTCTTTCTGCTATGTATTAAAAATGGACGGTGTGTGTATGAAATTCTGTTGCCCGCTCTCAAGTGTATATATACCCATGCATATACATAACACAAATATACACATGCTATACACATGCGCGCACGCACACCCATACCCACATATATACTCTATGTATGTACACACAGATGACACACACACACATACATACACTGTGTATATGTGTGTGTGTACATACATATACTGTTGTGACTCCGACTCCTGAGCCTGTCCTCATGGAGGAAGAGGACTCAGAAGGTGAGGGGGAGGAACTGGCAAGGCCTCCCTTTCCAGGACCTTCCTCTCTGGCAATGCCTCAGGTTCCATCCGAAGGCCAGGAGGAACAGCCTGGGATGTGCCAGGAGGAAGGCATATCGGAGCACCAATTGATAGGGAGCGAGAATGATGAATCCTGGCTTGATCCCAGACAGCATCGGAGGGAGAAGCGTGCGCAGCAAAGGAAGAGGCGTGGGAGGACCATGGATTGAGCTGAGTCACTGAGCCACGCCCCACAAGGGATAAAAGGGGGCGTGATTGCTCGGCAGGCTTTGTGACGGACAAACGTTTAAACTCGAAAGAGTCACATTGTGAATCCTGCATTTCGGCTCAGATATATTTTGGACTAAACTCTTGTGGATAATTTGTCGCTCTGGAAACGGACTGCAGATAAGGCCTCTCCTGCTTTTTGGGAGTGCTAATTGGATTTGGCAGGTATTTTACAAGTAGCTGCCAGAACTCTCATCTGCCAGGAATTCTGGTCTGTTTATACAATACATTATTGGCAGGTGTGTTGGATATTGCATTTGTCTGAGTGAGGATGGGGGACAGAACATATACAATGTATGTATATATGTATGTATGTATGTGTCATGTATGTGTGTATATATATGTATGTGTATGTATGTATGTGTATGTGCATATATATATATACACACATACACATCTATATATATATACATATATATACATGTATGTGTATGTATGTATGTGTATGTGTATATATATATATATATACACACACACACATACACTGTATGTATGTATGTATGTGTGTCGTGTGTGTGTGTGTGTGTGTGTATATATATGCACACACACATACATACATAGAGAGTACAGTATGTGTGTGTGCGTGCACACCAGTGGTGGGTTTCAAAAATTTTTACTACCGGTTCTGTGGGTGTGGCTTGGCGGGCGTGGCAGGGGACAGATACTGTAAAATCTCCATTCCCTCCCCAATCCAGGGGAAGGTTACTGCAAAATCCCCATTTCCTCCCGATCAGCTGGGACTTGGGAGGCAGAGAATAGATGGGGGCGGAGCCAGTCAGAATTTTTACTACCAGTTCTCCGAACTACTCAAAATTTCCACTACCGGTTTTCCAGAACTGGTCAGAACCTGCTGAAACTCACCTCTGGTGCACGCGCATGTATATAGCATGTGTATATTTGTGTTATGTATGTGCATGGGTATATATACACTTTCCTTTGAGAGCGGGCAACAGAATTTCATTTTTAATGTATGCCAGTGTGCTCATGGTAAAAAATGACAATACAGATTGTCTTCTCTATCTTAAGATGCTGTGAGCTCTAGGGATTTGTTCATTAATTGGGACAGCATGAGAGACATTCTCTGCCAGCAGATTCACAGTAGAAGGATGGGAAAGGTGCTTTTTGTAAGACGACTCACACTCTGGTCCACCCGGGAGTCACTTTTAATGCCCACCGCAATCCAGAGATAAGAGCATGACCTACCAGGTCACCGATGATCTCCAGGATGCGCTTCTTGGCTACCTCCACGCAATCCTTGGCTCCCTTGAGCGTCACACGATCACTCTGGACACCTGTCCGGGGGAAACTCACAGTGACCCCACCGTACTCTTCTGCAATCTCCCGCAGCACGTGTCCCCGACGGGCCACAAAATGGCGGTGGTACTTGGGATCCACCACCATCGAGTCTTCAATGACATTATCCTAGAGGGGAAGTAGCGGGTGGGGAACAGAAGGAGTCACTAAGCTTTCGTGCTTCTTAGAAGTTGTTTCTCCCCCACCTTTCACAGTTCGATCCCATCTGGGAAGAGAATATTTGGCCCAGTAAAACCATGAGCGGCAATATTGTTATATGAGGAATAACGTGAGGTTTCAACCCCTACGAAAACAGTGACTGCAACTCCTGAAATAAGGTTGTGTGGAAAGAATCAGGAGTGGGTTTCAAAAATTTTAGCAAGGGGTTCTCTGCCCGGTTACTGGGTGGGCGTGGCCATGGTGGGCGTGGCCTAGTCGGCCTCCTGCACCACGGTGGGGCCTCTGGGAGGGCGAAAACAGCCTCCCCAGGTTCTGGAGGCCTTCTGGAGGCCCATTTTTCGCCCTCCCCGAGCCTCTGCGCGCGCCCTGCACTTACGTGCATCCAAAACGGGCCATGTAGGAACTCTTGGGAGGGGTGGGGCAGGGGGGCCCAGCCAGGAGTGGGATTTGGGGGTTCTCCGAACTGCACACAATCTTAGCTAGAGATTCTCTCAAACCCCTGCAAACCCCCAGCAGCCCACCCTTGGAAAGAATGCAGGGCTCCCACTCTTGATCCAGCATCTCACCCCAACCCCATCCAATAGCTCAGAAGTCTCCAAACCTGATCACTCGAAGACTTGTGGACTTCAAATCCAAGAATTTCTAGGAGGAGCCCTTAACCCATCAATTCCTACCAGTTTCTTTTAAGCAGGAATTGCAAAAAAATATAAAACCTTCCTAAGGCAGGACCGTTATAATTATCCTTCCCCCCCTCTGAAGTAGAGATGATCAAACTCTACAGATCTTTTTTGCTGGTCCTCCATCTCTACCAACCCACCTTCTAGAAGAGAAACGTGCTAAGAGAAGATCGACCTGCATGAACCAAGTCATAGTGATGGTGCTATGAGCTCTAGGGATTTCTAGGAATCTAGGAATTCACTCAATGAATTCCTCAGAGGAAATCTGGGAGCTGAAGTCCACGAGTCTTAAAAGTTGCCAAAGTGTTGTGGCTCCGTTACCTGAGCCTGTGTCATCGGCAGGAGAGGACTCCGAGAGTGAAGGAGAGGAGTTGGCAAGGCCTCCCTCTCCAGGACCCTCCTCTATGGCAATGCCTTCGGTGTCCGCCGAAGGGCAAAAGATAGGGCCGGGGCCAAGCACGTCCACGAAGCCACAGGTGGACAGTGATGAGGGTAATGAGTCTTGGCTGGATCCTCGGCAGCGTCGCAGAGATAAGCGCGCGCAACAGAAGAAAAGGCGTGCCAGAGATTAGGCTGAGTCACTGGACCACACCCCACAGGGTATAAAAGGGGGTGAGGTGGCCATTCAGACTCTGTGACGGACAAACCTAACTACTATCGAGTCACATTGCATCTTTGGAAACAACATTATCGGCCTTGGATTTATTTTACGAACTGGACAATTCTTGACTGTGGGTATTTTGTTTATTGAGTAAAAGTTCTTGGCAAGCAGCTACTGGGTTGCTGCCAAGCGTCTTATCGGAAGAATTGGTTGTCTGCCAGTTTATTTAACCCCCGGCTGTCTGTTTGTGTGTGTGTGTGTGTGTGTGTGAGACGGGGACAGAACACAAAGATGGAGACCCCTGCAAAACCTGTACGACCCATACCAAGTTACGGATGAGACTCTCCAGTTCTTGCTGGGCCTGCCGTACTGCATCTTCCTTCCCCACAATGGTGATAATATCCTGGTCCTTATCCTCGGGGGCGGGGAAGATGATACGGGCACCAGTGTGGTCCCTCACTTTGCGGATATTAGCACCTCCACGCCCAATCAGGAACTTGTGGTAGTCTGGCTTAGCATGCAGTTCTGCCGAGTGGTTGTTGATTTGCTAGATGGAGGAAGAAAACACGGGCATGCATCAGCTCTCCAAAAGGCCTCAAGTAGGACAGGCGATCCTCGCCTTCCGCCATCTTGAAGTTATAACGTTACTGAAAAAAGTGACTTATATCTGGTCTTCACTCTTACACCGTGGCACCATCCCCATGGTCACACAATTAAAATTTGGGTGCTTAGAATGTATTTAGCCAAGCGGCAGGGAAAACAGGAGATTCAGGCAGTTCAAATGAGTGTCAAGATTTATTGCAAGCTTAAGCACTCTACAAGAATCTGAGCTACTAACGGTCAAGGCAAATTAGTGGGAGATAAGAAATGTATGCCAGATGGGCTGGACATAGATCCCTTGCAGGAGTACAAGCACTTGTGATTTATGACAAGCATTAGAAAAAATGCTTTGAAAAGTTAAAAAAAAAAAATGGCCACGCCCACCCAGTCACATTACCCCCCCACCACCAAGCCACGCCCACAGAACCGGTAGTAACAAATTTTACATCTCCCCCCTGCGCCCAGGAGGCTGCAAGGAGACCTGCTAGACCCAAAATGGGGGTCGAGGGGCGTGCCCCCCCAGCCTGGTTTTGGGCCCAGGAGGCTGCACGGAACCCAGCTAGGCCCAAAATGGGGGGCGGGGGGATGCAGCACCCCCCCACAGCCCATTTTTTGGGCCCAGGTGGCTACAGAGAAGCCTGCTAGGCCAAAAACAAGGGGCGGGGAGGAGGCCGCGTGCGCTTGCAAGGGGGGGACAGGGGTAACCACATGCGCGAGGGGAACATGACGAGGGCATGTCATGCGCGCATGCACAGGGGTGGCGCACATTGCATTATGGGTGCCAGCACGCGCATGCTTTCGGCACACGACGTGAAAAAGGTTAGCCATCACTGGACTAGATGACCTGCAAGGCCCCTTCCAACTCTGTTAATCTGTTCATTTGGTCTGCAAACCACCAGATTGGGGATGGACGTCTATCAACCGCCTACCTTTTCCTCAGCAAGATGCAGCAACTGGCGCTTCGCTCTTTCTACCTCTTCACCGGGCCCTCGGATGGTGACTTTCTCGCTGCCCGAGCCTTCGGAAGGGAAATGAATGTGGACCCCGCCACATTCCTCCATGATCGAACGCACCAGCCGTCCCTTGGCTCCGATCAGCGAATTGTGCAGTTTGGCTGGGATGGAGATATCCACTTCCCTGATGTTAGCCTGAGGGCAAGAAGAGAAAAAGCTACAAAAATCCAAGTTCAAAATAAATAAAATAATCTGGCCTCCGCCGGCCAAAATGTTTCCAAATGTATCCCCCGAATGTTGGAGATGCGGTCACGAGTCAGGAACTTTTTACCATATGTGGTGCAGGGGTGAAATGCTCGCGGTTCAGACTGGATCGCCCGATCTGGTAGCAATGGTGGTGGGTGGTTTGGAGAACTGCTAGCAAAAATCCCTGCCCCCCTCCCCCGATGCCCAGCTGAGCTGTGCGATCATCAGAGGCTTTTTTTTAACTTTTAAAAGCATTTTTTTCTACAATCTCTTCGGCCGAAAAAATGCTTTTAAAAGTAAAAAAAAAGCCTCTGTTGATCGCGCGGCTCAGCTGGGATTGTCAGAGGCTTTTTAAAGCATTTTTTTTACAACCTCTTCGGCCAAAGAGGTTGTAAAAAAAATGCTTTTAAAAGGCTCTGACGATCCCAAGCTGAGTTGCCCTCGTCAGAGGCTTTTAAAAGCATTTTTTTCTACTTTAAAATGCTTTTAAAAGTAAAAAGTTAAAAAAAAAAAGTTGGCCATGCCCACCCAGTCACATTACCCCCCCACCAAGCCACGCCCATGGAACCGGTAGTAACAAGTTTTATATTTTACCACATATGTGGTGGACGTGTCCCAATACAAGGAAATACTGGTGCAAAATCAAGAAATGGCTGGAAGAAATTATGGAACAAAAGATAGAACTGAAACGGGAATTGTTTTTACTAGGAATATTAGATCCGAAAATGGATAAACGTTTTCAATATAGAACTCTGCACGTACTAACTGCTGCTAGGATTGCCTTCGCGCAAAATTGGAAACAGACTAATACACCCTCAGATGAAATAGTAATCGGAAAGATACTCGAGTGTGCAGAAATGGACAAAATGACCATGGAGTTAAAAGAAAGAGAAGAATCAGATTATTATAAAGTTTGGAATAGAATGTATTAGTGGCTACAGAACAGAAGCCAAAACAAGAAATAAGAGTTTTAAATTAGTATTGATTAAATATTAACCAAAGTTACCATTATTAAATTTAAATTACTGATTATAATATAAGTATAGGGTAGATATGAGTAACTAGTATTGTTATAATTGTTATTATATCATTATAGTTGTTATAACCGATAGGAAGGCAATGTAGAAGAGCGAATTATAAAAACAGAACATATATGCTGGATACGGAAAGCTGTAAAACTACTCTACATTGTTATGTTTGTCTTGGGTTTTTTTGTTTTTTTTTTGTTGTTTTTTGTTTTTCAAGGTGAAAAATGTTTAATAAAAACTATTTTTTTAAAAAAAAATAATAATCTGGGCTACGCACTGTTCACTGTGTCCGATTTCTCTTCTGGCAGGAGAGAATATTTGTAGCTCCGGGTCGAACAGTGAAATCTTTGGTGCTTCTCTGAGCTTGGAGATTTTCTTAAGAGACATTTCGTTACCAAGCTAGGTAACGTTATCAGTGTTGTGACAAAGTTACCTGGTTTGATAATGAAACACCTGCGAGAAAACCACCAAGTTCGGAGAGCATCAAGGACCCCCACAGATTTCTGTTCCTTATTCCAACAATGACAGATACCTTTTGGTGAGAGACTAAAAGGTGAGGGTGAAAAGGTGAAGGTGAAAAAAGGTGAAGGTAAAAGTGAAAAAAGTAAGGTTCTACATTTAGGCAAGAAAAACCAAATGCACAGGTACAGCATAGGTCAGGGGTCAGCAACAAACACTCAAAGAGCCACAAAGGTCCTAACCGGAAGCCCCCCCCCCCATTCAATTCTGGAGCCAACCGGAAGTTTGGTTCTCCCACCATAGAGTCTCCTCCTAGCGCGGCATCCTTTTTCCTGTACCTTGCCTAACTGAAAGCCCTATCAATTGTGGAACTGACCGGAAAACACACCCCTTGCCATAGAGTCTCTTCCTGGTGCGCCGTGCTTTACCTGCCCATAACCGGAAGCTCCTCTCAAAATTGTGGCGGCGACAGGGAGCCGCAGCAGAGGGATGAAAGAGCCACATGCGGCTCCAGAGCCGCAGGTTGCTGACTCCTGGTATAAGTGGGACCTCGCTCAATAGTAGTAACTTGTGAGAGGGATCTTGGAGTCCTAGTGGACAATCATTTAAATATGAGCCAGCAGTGTGCAGCAGCTGCCAAAAAAGCCAACACCAGTTCTAGGCTGCATAAACAGAGGGATAGAATCAAGATCACGGGAAGTGTTAATACCATTTTAGAAGGCCTTGGTAAGGCCCCCACTTGGAATACTGCATCCAATTTTGGTCGCCATGATATAAAAAAGATGGTGGAGATTCTAGAAAGAGCACAGAGATGATTAGAGGACTGATCATGGTTTATTTATTACTGCTTTTATGAACTGTTTTAATATTGTTCCTGAATGATTCATGTATTGTTCTACGAACTGGTAAGAAGTTTTGTATCTCTGGATTGATTATGCATGGCTAAGACTTGGATTGGTAAAAGGCTATGATTTGCTTTGCTCTATAAGTAAAATACTTTAAAAACCAGTTTGTATGCAGTTTATTCACTATTACTCTCAGCACCGTTTCCGTGTGCAAAACTCTACGCTCTGCTTCACAACCAGTCCTGGTTATCTCACAACTATATCCTTAACAGACATGATAGCAGTGTTCCAATATCTCAGGGGCTGCCACAAAGAAGAGGGAGTCAAGCTATTCTCCAAAGCGCCTGAAGGCAGGACAAGAAGCCATGGATGGAAACTAATCAAGGAGAGAAGCAACCTAGAACTAAGGAGACATTTTCTGATAACTAGAACAATTAATCAGTGGAACAACTTGCCTCCAGAAATTGTGAATGCTCCAACGCTGGAGTTTTTAAGAGTAGATTGGACAACCATCTGTCTGAAATGGGATAGGGTTCCCTACTTGAGCAGGAGGTTGGACTAGAAGACCTCCAAGGTCCCTTTCAAGTCAAGTCAAGTCAAGTCAAGTCAAGTCAAGTCAAGTCAAGTCAAGTCAAGTCAAGTCAAGTCAAGTCAAGTCAAGTCAAGTCAAGTCAAGTCAAGTCAAGTCTAGGCTAGTCTATTCTACTTCAGTCTAGTCTAGTCTAGTCTAGTCTACTCTACTTCAGTCTAGTCTAGTCTAGACTAGTCTAGTCTAGTCTAGTCTACTCTACTTCAGTCTAGTCTAGTCTAGTCTAGTCTAGTCTACTCTACTCCAGTCTAGTCTAGTCTAGTCTACTCTACTTCAGTCTAGTCTAGTCTAGTCTAGTCTACTCTACTTCAGTCTAGTCTAGTCTACTTCAGTCTAGTCTAGTCTAGTCTACTTCAGTCTAGTCTAGTCTAGTCTAATCTAATCTAGTCTACTCTACTTCAGTCTAGTCTAGTCCAGTCCAGTCCAGTCCAGTCCAGTCCAGTCCAGTCCAGTCCAGTCTACTCTACTTCAGTCTAGTCTAGTCTAGTCTAGTCTAGTCTAGTCTAGTCTAGTCTAGTCTAGTCTAGTCTAGTCTAGTCTACTCTACTTCAGTCTAGTCTAGTCTAGTCTACTCTACTTTAGTCTAGTCTAGTCTAGTCTAAATCTAACAAGAATGTGTTACTAAAAAAATAAAACAAAATGCTTGGGTCTAAAAATTCCCAAACAGGAAAAAAGGTGGAAAGATTCAAATCCTTCCAACTTTTTTGGGCGAACCCACAAATTCGGGCGAACCAGTTGCTACAGTATGTGAAGCCCACCTCTGACCCTGACGTGTGGGTGAGTGGGGGGTAGCACATTCAGAGTGTTGAGGAGGAGGAGGAAGAGGAGAAGGAGGAGGAAAATGGTTCACACACCCACCAGCTCTCTCTGGATGGCCAAGATACGGTCCCGAGCATCTTCACAATTGGCCTTCTTCCCAGTTATCAGGATCACTTCGGAATTGCTGTTTTCTGTAGGGAGGTCAATCTTGGTATTGGTTTCCTCTCGAATCTATTGTGAAGAGACAACATCAAACCCCAGAGCCTCAAGGCTAGACTACCCTCATGAGCTCTACAAGGAACTGCCCTCAGAGATGATGGGTGGATGATGGGTTCCTCCAAGGTGATAGGACTGTGTCAGGAACCTACTTGAATCACATATTCTCAGTGGGTGTTGACCTCCCCTATTTAGAGCCCCAAATATGGGGAGAATCTCAAAATCTCTAATTCCAAGGGCTGAGGGTCCATCTATGTGGGAATCACAGCAGTTTTGGAATCCAATGTAACCTATGAGTACTGTAATGGGTATAAAACTGCAGTATAACGTTCTAGATTTACATAAAGGTAAAGGTTCCCCTCGCACATATGTGCTAGTCGTTCCCGACTCTAGGGGGCGGTGCTCATCTCCGTTTCAAAGCCGAAGAGCCAGGGCTGTCCGAAGACATCTCCGTGGTCAAGTCATGTGGCCGGCATGACTCAATGCCAAAGGCGCACGGAACGCTGTTACCTTCCCACCAAAGGTGGTCCCTATTTTTTTTACTTGCATTTTTTACCTGCTTTCGAACTGCTGGGTTGGCAGAAGCTCAGACAAGTAACGGGAGCTCACCCCGTTACGCGGCACTAGGGATTCGAACTGCTGAACTGCTGACCTTTCGATTGACAAGATCAGCATCTTAGCCACTGAGCCACCGTGTCCCTATATAAACCTTTACCTAGATTTACATACTTAGGCTTAAATACTTGACCCACTGACCCTTTCCATAAAGAGAGATATGTAATAACATGTGCACATACATGCCCATGGAAGACAACAGTGTAATGTGTGAGGTGGAGAGAGCCTCCCCCTTTTACCTTTTT